>JANZLX010000009.1:5259269-5270121 GCA_025531955.1 Erythroxylum orinocense | reverse complement strand
AAGAAACTATGAGAGCGCTTGAGGAACAAATGAAGGCTCGTGAGGTGATGAGCTATGATCTGCTAGTGCTCAAGCGTGCGACGGAAAAGCATGAGATGGGTATCCGAGTGGAAAGCACTATAGTAAAGGTGCAAGAACCATAAGTTTTCAATAGCAAGCGGAGTGCTAAGGGGCTCAAAATTTTTTTGTGGGATATGGAGCAATACTTTGCAGTGGCAAAGGTGACGGACTCGGAGAAAGTGTCAATCATAACAACGTACATGGTGGGTGATGCCAAGTTATGGTAGAGAACAAGAACCTCCAACGACATCAGTGCGGGAAGATCTCCCATTGACACTTGGGAGAAGATAAAGAAGGAGCTAACGGATCAGTTCCTACCAAACAAAACTTCATGAAACGCGAGGGGAGCTTTGAAAGGGTTAAAGCAAGACAGCGGTAATATATGAGGAAGTTCACATCGGTGATGTTGGACGTGCAGAACATATCAAAGGAAGACAAGTTGTTCAACTTTATTAGCAACTTGCAAGCTTGGGTACAAATGGAGCTTCGAAGACAGAACGCGAAGGGCCTCCCTAGCGCAATAGCGGCGGCAGATGCCTTAGTGGATCTCCAATTGCCACCACTAATTTTACCCAACAAAGAGGGTAAGAAAAATGGTAGAACTCGGGATGGCAAGGAGAAAGTCAAAAAGAAGGTGGGAGAATATTCTCAACATAAGAATAAGCAATCGAACGGGAAGATTGCATGCTTCATTTATAAGGGGTTGCATTATGCTCAAGAATGACCGAAGAGGAAGAATGGTGAGGAGCAGATGAACTCCATAGTCACGAAGGACAATGGAGGGAGTGATGAAGATGACTCGGAGGAAAGATCCATCAACGACATCGCATATTCGAATGTTATGAGCCTCGTGGGGAGAACCCATGCAAAAACAAATTCAACAAAAAGAGGAGGTGGCACGTGGGAAAGGTGCCAATGGAAGAGAAGGCTTGCTCCAATCTTTGACAATTGGCGAAGGAGTCTTCGAGGGAACCGCTCATAGAGGAGTGCTCACAGATTATTTCGACGAAGGCGTTGAATTCTTCTAGTGGGGCTGATTTGTTAGAACCCTAAGTCCAAACTACAGGATCGTACGAGTGTTGACGAGCTCTAGCCAATGCTTGGCACGCAAGTCAACACGAGGAAGGCATGTTGACGAGGGAATAAGGCAAAATCTTGCAAGTTGGCCAGCAAAACCCGAGGAACTTGTGAAGTAGGCGAGGAATGCTAGAAGTATCGACGAAGATTTCGAGAGTAGGCGAGATTCGATACGCATGGGCACACATTGGCAGAAATCTTCAACGAGACTTAAAATTCGAATGCTAGGCCATATGGAGATGGTGAACTAAGTCACGTGAGATCCAAGGGTGCGTAAGAATATGCAAAGGCATGCGAGATCCCACGAGGATACGCGAAGGCATGCAAGCGCGACAAGGCACATAAGCACTTGACTTCAGCGAGGCAGGTTGAAGGTATGCAAAACATGCGAAGATTTATACTAACTCGGATTGTGTTATACTTAGTCATGGAGTGATGAGACTGCACTATGAGTGATCTCGATCATGAAAGACGGAATTGTCCATGGACGTGCATTGATGGATCTATGTGTAGATAAGTCATGGTGACTTAGAAAACACATCAACAGTGACGTGACATCTGTAGATGATGTGGCAGATAAGATCACAGTGGATGAACATCAACTTTAAGAGATAAAGATCATGTGGAAGGATCATCTAAAGATAGAGGAGATTTTTGTGGATAAGGATAATCATTCCTAGATAGAGTAATCTTTTGTCTTGTTAATGTGATGTAACTTAATCCTATTAGATGGAGTCCTAATTAGATGAGGATGTCATCTAATAGTTAGTTTGATGTAATCTGATAAGGATAAGATAAGATAAGATTGTGATCTTAGTTAGTAGAGTTTTATTATGATTCTAACTTAGTCATCTAGAGATGCTTATAAATAGCCCATTAGAATTAAGAGCTATTCATTCAATCATTAAGTCATTACTCATTGAAAGAAATCACTCAAAGGAGACAACGTTGAGAGTTGAGAGCTTTTGAGGGAGTTCTCATTATAAGGGCTTCGAGAAGAGAGTTCCTTATAAGGGCCTCGAGTAGAAAGTTCTTTATAAGTGCTTCGAGAATGAAGTACTTGTATCTTTTGTTAACATTTTGTTGAGAATTAATGAAAGATTAGCTTCGGCTATATATCTCTTATTGCTTTCTTTACTCTGTTATACACTTGTATTATTTTTATGTGAGAGAGAAACACTTTAAACACTTGTATGCGCGTGAGGTGTTCGAGGGCTAACGGATTTGTTCGGCAACATTCACGTGAGAAGGCTAAATCTTGCTTAAACGAACCTAAGCGAATTGGTTGTACCAAGGTGGGTACGACTTGCGGTAAAAATTTGAGTCCAAAGTAGACCTTTGTGACACCTTTCATGGTAGTCTCAATATGCTGGCTCTTGCTTTCAGACTATCAGTGTACTCAAGATTAATAGCCTGCTCTAGTTTTCATAGAAATATGTAGGAAATAACAACACCGGTATCTCCATTTAACACCTACACCAAGGAGAGGAAATGTGGATGTCTATGGGTTTGGTTGATCATAATCATCCATTTTACACGTTTATGTATTTTTTTAGTGCTACTTCTTACTATACCATGAAAAGCAGCTGTTAATATGTTGAAAGACTAGGATTCCTCCACAAGTTTAACTTGTCAAACAAAAATTCCTTTACTTCATCTTGAATTTCAGTCAATAAAAATGGTGCCTGATCTATCTTTGGTTAATTTCATTTCATCATCCAAGCCGTCCAAAACCTGCACTATATCCAGATATCGACGGTGGTATTTATATTCCATTAGAAAAACTTCAGGCTTCCCATCCACTTCCACCGCACTATAACCAGGTACTTTCCTTAGTCCAGTAACCTTCATTTTCTTTCTTACAATGGCAACTTCCTCCCACTTCTTGGCCAAGGAAAAGAAGTTTGAAACCAAAGCATATATTCCCAGATCATCTGAATTTATGTCGAGAATCTTTTTTGCTGCCATCATTCCAAAAGATAATTTCCTGCATTTATGGCAACCTGACAGGAGAGCTACCCAAATAGCAAGCCCTGGTTTACTGTTCATTGATTGTATTAGCTGAAATGCTTTTTCCACCTCTCCAGCTCGAGAGAAAAGGTCAACCATGCAAACATAATGCTTCTCACTTGGTTGGATTTTAGATTCCTTTATCATTACATTAAAGCAGTATCTACCTTCTTCCACCATTCCTGAGTGACTTAAAGCTGAGAGAAGAGAATTAAAGGTTGCATGATCAGGTTTTAAGTTTCTTTCCCTCATCTTGAGAAAGAGCGACAGAGCTTCCACTCCATGCCCATGTATACCATAACTTGCAATCATCGCATTCCACAGTATCAAGTCTTTGGAATCTATTTGATCAAATAAGAAACGAGCAAAAGCAAGGGCACCACATTTTGCATACATATCAACCAAAGCAGTATACGAAACTTTGTCGAAATCAAGCCTTCTAACAATATATGCGTGTACAGACATCCCCAATTTTAAATGGCCAATCTGCGAACATGCAGAAAGTGCATTCACCAGAGACGCAGAATCTGGTTTGAATCCCAGTTTCTGCATTTCAACCAACAATTCAAATGCATTTACAGCAAAACCATTCTGAGCAAAGCCCGAAATCAATGCACCCCAAGAAACAACATTCTTACGGGGCATCCCCTCAAAGACACGAGATGCATGCTCCAAGTATCCATTCTTAGCATACATATCAACAAGGCTAGTTTGACAAACAACATCATACGCATGCATCTCTCTCTTAATAATATACCCATGAATTGAAAGACTTAGCTTTAAGTCCCCAAGATTGCCAGAAGCCTGAATCAACCCCACCATCACCGCCCCATCTGCTTCTATCCCTTCCTCCTGCATCCTCCTATACTCATCAACCGCATCTGAAGCCTGCCCACTCTGCACATATCCACTGATCATAGTACCCCAACAAACCACATCCTTTTTCACCATCTTATCAAATACCACCTTAGCTTTATTAATTTCCCCACATTTGACATACAAATTCAGAACAGAAGATCCAACAAACACGTCATCCTCGTACCCAAAGGCCGCTGCTTGACTCCATATATGCTCTCCCTCTCTCAAGTTCATCAAGCTAGCGCATGCCTTCAGCGCCACCGTGAAAGTGGAGCTATCAGGCGTTACTCCTTCAGCTATCATATTACGGTAAAGTTTTAAAACCTCATTTGGATTATTCTTGCGAGAATAAGCAAGAACCATTGAATTACACATGTCCACGCGTCTATGAGGCAATCTGTCGAACACGTCATGGGCAGAGACAATGTCACCATTACGCACATACGAAGAAATTAGAGAGGCTACAGAATTTGGATGGGTGTAAAGAGCAGTAGTGATAAGGAGAGCATGGATTTGGGGTAGGGATGCTTTGTCCTTGCAAAGTTGCAGGAGTCGATTGAGACGATGTGGCCATTGAAGCAACTGCATATAAATAATGTGCTCTATTTGCCACTGGAGTCTGGAGAGTTGCAGCGCTGAAAAAAGTGCACCGAAGAAAAATAAATATCGTCGCTGTCAATGCGAATCGAAACTACGACCACATGGTTAAAAGCCGTACGCTCTACCAGCTGAGCTAAGACAGCCCTACTATTGGCGACTCTCTTTTTCCTTTGGAGCTGTGACCACAACCAGAAAGAAACTATCTACCAAATAGACGAGAGTGTGAGTTGGCGAAGCAACAACAATGGCGGAAATCTCATCAGATCCTTCAAATCCAAGGCAAAACGTTTCTGATGTTCTCAACACACCACATACTGATTCTGATTTCGACCCCAAAACCATGCGTATCACAAAGCCGAGTTCAAAGCGCCTCAAACTCACTCTCTGTGTCCTTTTTTCTTTCCTTCTAAGTTTCCCGATGTTGTGGAAATCAGTAGAAATCTACCGCTCTCCACTTCCCTTCCGCGAGATCCAAACCCTCTCCGACCACATCCAATCCAACCCAGTACTATTCCCTTTCCATTTCCAGGCAATCTTCATTCTTTCCAATCCCAATAATCACTTCAATCCTGATCTTCTTCGGTCCAAAATTTTCTCCCAAATTACCGAAACCTCCCCAACCCCTAAATGCGGCTCATGCGCCGCTAATTTCACTCTCGCTGTCGCCGTCGAGGCTGGACGCGGTGCCTGTCGTCTGCACTCATTTGGGGAACCTCTGCCTTGCTTGTACAAGTGTGGCGGTGGCATAGGTCAAATCAACTTTGATTCTGATGATGATGAGGCTGTGGATGAAGCTTTGGAATCTGTGTTGGGAAATGCGTGTTCCAGTTTTGGCGGTAAAGTGTATAGCGTGGTGGTGGTTGTGAATGAGGAGAAGGGAGTGAAAGCGGTGGTGGGAAAGCACCGCCACGCGTGGATAGTGGGAAGGGATGCTTTGGAGACGGCGGAGGAAGTGGCGGCGGAGGTATTGGTCAAGTTGTTTGCCAACGGTGGCAGAGAGGAGGGTTTGATTCCTTCGGAGTTTATGCCTGTGGGTGCTGATGGCAAGATTGTTCTCTCTTTCAGTTTGCTTAATTCCAATCCCGGTGATTGGATTTATGATTGGTAATGAGATTGTTGTGTTTGTAATGGGTTTAGATTGATAATGAAGTAGAGAAGCCATGTGTTTGCGTACAGGGCTGTTAACTGAAGTTGGAATACACTTGATGATTGTCTACATTGATAATGTGTTTGATTCTGGTGTAACTACGATTGAATTGATTACAAGAATCTTCATTACGTTACTTTGCAGGGATTTTGAGTTGGTAGATGAAAATCTGTTGGCCCCCGTGCTTGAAGCATTAGCACCTATAGCTAATATTAGTGTTGAAAGCCAGGTAAAGACGTCATTCTGGGTCTTATGAAATTTGTTATCGTTGAATTTTTTATGACTTGTTTTCCATTAATGCTTGCGTTTTGATTAGGTTTTGTACCACACCCCGAAGGCTTCATTTTCTTCCTGGGATGAAAATTTACACAGCCATATCTTTCATTCTGGATATCTTCCTTTCTTTGTATGTTCCTTTCAATTTTTTACTACATTTTGATGACTAAAGAAGCAGAACATATGGATGTTCCATCTTTTCTAATCCTGAAGGCTTTGGTGTGAGCAGGTGAACTCAAATGAGTGGCATTTAGACACCTCTGTTGCGGCAGGTGGACGGTCAAAGATATTGCAATTTGTGGTGTATATCCTTTTTCACTTGTTCTCATCTCATATACTTTTTATTTAACTTATTAGTGGTATATGCGATGATGGCGTTTAGTTATTATCTGTAAAGTAGCATGTGAAATGGCAAGATCATCTCAAAACATATTCTGTTTTGGTTAATTGCATGAAATCTGTGGCAGAAACCTTGGTTTGGATCTCATAGACTGACCTTTTTCTTTAAGTTTGTTATGTTCCTTGCTGGGACCTTTTAATTTGTATCAATTATGTGCTATATTGTTGCTAATAAATAAAGAAACCTCTTATCTAAAACTCACTGCACAAATTTTAATTTTTCTTTTCAGATATGTACCTTCTAGAAATGAATGTCCTCTGCTTCTGCGGCTCCCAGATGGAGATTTGTCAACCACAAATGGCTTTATATCTCCAGTTATTCACTTCTTCATCTGCTTCAAACTTAGCTATTTACTCATTTTCTAATGTTGTTACTGTTTCGAATTATTTATTGCAGATGTGGGGAGGGGTCATGGTATGGAACCCTAAAAGCTGTTTAAAAGATTCAGAATATAACCTTCCTGACAGGCATATGCTATCACCTAAGGTGATTTTTTCTCTAATAAAGCCAGAGTTGCTTTTTAACTCAATGTGGAAGTGTAATGCATGTGGTCACTTTTCTTTCTATTGGCTGCAATGTATGACAGTATGCTGGTTTAAACAAATGTCCTTAGGTTGACTGAAAGATAATTGAAATTCTAGTTGGAACAATGATATTTTGAAAGTTGAGTGAAAAGGGAATAAGTTATGAGATTCCTATTATGTTTTATTTCCTAAACACTCCCATGTATTAGGCAATTTCATAGGGCATTAGGATGAATAAGAAGGCAGTCATAATTTTGCTAACAATCAGTTGACAGAAAGTTTGTCAGAGATGATTTCTCTAAGTAGCAACTGTAGGGCCTAGGAAGGGGAAGAACTCTAGCAAGGGAAAAGAGGATTTCCTTGTGAGTCATCCTGTGACTGGATCCTACACAAAAACAGATATCATTTTCTGTTAGCTGGTGATTTATTCTCATTTATTGTGCTCTTTTCATAATTAGTTTCTTTGTTTATGAATGTTATCATTTATGGTTCACATAAAGAAATGAATGAGCAAATAATTACTTTATGGTTGTGTGATATAACTCAAAATCAGTGTGTTACTACTGCAGATTGCTTCTGTTAATGTTTCCCAAATTTGAAACGTGAACATTTTGAAACAGGATCTTCAACAAATCTTCGAAGTTTTTATGGGGCAATTTAGGCAACTTTTTGGTCTTAAATCTAATAGCCTGTATGTGGGTGCATCAAGCACGTACAACCTTTTAGCCAGTGAAAGTGGCTTCACAGAATGGTAAGAAAAATGATCTACTGAGCAGCTAGTCTAGTTCAGACTTGTATAACACATGGTATCCAAGTTGATTCACATTATAAGTTTGCTTGCCAAAACCTTAATTACTTGAAAGTGAATAATGCAAACCATTTCCAACTGCCTAACTGGCTTTTTTCTGTTTATTTACTTTATTCATTATTGACACTTATAAACTATTGGTGAGAACATTTTGTCTTTAAGGTAATTTCTGAGACATGTGTGATAGTGAAATAATAACTGCTGAAGGTTTCGAAACTTGAAAAAAATATTGCTTCAACATCTTCCTCACCCTGATTTCCATAGGGAATTGGATTTCTTATCTCGACAGCATACATGCTTCAGCCTTCATTCAAGTGCCACAACCCTTGGTTCTCTTTCAAGATTGGTATGTTCAGGCACTCATATCACCTTTATCCAACTTGATTCTTTGCTTATTATGATGAAAATTATGCGTGCAGGTTCAATCATTGCCAAGGATGATTATTATGGATGAGATTGGAAAGCAGGTCAGTTGCCTAGATAAGTAGCATATTCGTTGGCGAAATTTATGAGCACTTAGGCGATAGTCATTGGTTGCTTTGTACCTGATCTGTATTTTGCAGTATATGACATTTTCTATACTGCAAAGTCAAATTGTTCTGTACCCAGTCAATAAAACATTTCAGTGGGATAAGGAGAGATCTATTTGATCCTGGATATTCTGATGATCGCACAATCCAAAACTTGTATTGGGATATATCTACAACTATATACTATTCAGGTTTTGTAGGTAGCTGTGTAAGCACACACACATTTTAAAGCATGTAGAGACAGATATATTAGTTTTGAGTGCGTTTGGGTGTCAAGGCTACTCAACAGTTATGGGGGTAACTTTATGTGAAAATTAGAGTTTGGGTACCGTTACTATCTTTGTTAAGGATAAGCAGCATTGGTGTGATAAACAAGTTGGATTCCATGCTTAACACACCAAAAAGGGATAAACTAGCAAAGCAAGTAAACGATAGAAGAGAAGCCTGTAAGTTGGGGTAGTATTTTCATAAATTTCTGTTGACTTGTATGCACGCTTGGTACTGAGTTTATGGATCCCAAAATGAGTAAACAAGGAATATAATCTCACTGAATAATGTATACCGTGGCTGTCAGTAGATATAATAATTAAATAAGGATTTTAGTTTCCTTCTCTCCATGTTTCCCACTGTCGACCTTCCAGTTTGTTCTTGCTTGAAGGATCTGTTCTATTCGTGTCCTTGTCAAGTCTTTGCCCTTTGGTATTATTAGGTTTTCAAAATGTTCCTTCCTATTCCATTTCAATACGGTGCAAGATAAGTGGTCTTTTCCATTATCAATTGAGTACCGCTCAAAATGTTCCTTCCTATTCCATTTCAATATGGTGCGAGATACGTGTTCTTTTCCATTATCAATGAGAACTGCTTTTTATTTCGTGACCTGTGATTCATAGAATGTTTAGGCTTTTCTATGTAGTCAATATTTTATCTGGTCTTTTTGGTTGAACTAGATGCAACTGCTTGAGCTGTCAGCACTTCACATCTCAGTTTCAATTCTACTGCTTTTAGATACGAGAGTCAAACAACTGATGTACAGATTTTCTGATCTCTTTGATCAGGTAAAGCTTTCCCTTGAGGCAGAGAAATCAGCTCGTACCAATGCGTCAATTGGGGCTTATGGTGCCTCAGCCGGTAAGAATACTGTAGATTACTTGTTTGTATAGATCTTCTTGCAAGTTCCTAAAAGTTTCCGTTTACATTTTGTATCAATCGGAGATGGGCTAACTAATACTTTATTCTCTTCTTGTCAGTGTGTTCAAGGCAAGCAAGATCTCTGGCAGAGGATGCCTTTTACCACCCATCTATAATGTCTGTCAGCTACTTTTCGTTTGAGCATTGCTTTGCAGTCTACTCGGTATGTTCCTAGAGATTTCGTCTTTTGTTCATGATTCCATTTGATTTCGAAGCCCTCTTGATTATCAATCTGTAGTATGATGTGGGTAGACAAAATGTAATGGCATGACCTTGGCTCTAACATAAGCTATTTTGCAATCATCACGAGCATGAGCCAACAGCAGTCTAAAGTCCATTAGGGTGGTTGATTAGCGAGTTGCATCGAGTTTAACGAACAAGGGCAGAAGAGTAATGGTGTTTTTAAACTTATGTTATGCAGCCGTTCTTCCTGCCAGTTGGGATGCACGTCCTTCTTGCAGCATTGAGAGAGTGGAGAAGATCTAAGAAGGAAAATGCCAAGCATGCGTTATGGAGCTCTCAAGTTAAGGCTTCTTTATGAAGCTCATCTTCCACACACAGCACTTAAATGGAGCTTCGTGGTATTCACTATTCATTGTGATTGCTTAGGTTTTGGGATTTTTGGATTTACACTAACAATACAACTTTGCTAATTAGTCCTTTTGTGACAAAAATTATTATTGTATGATTAATCTTAATTACTGTATTAAATAACAATTTATATTTTGCATTTATTATTAAGTATTGCATTAAATAAAATTCACTAATTGAATGAAATTAACTTATAATTTCGATCACATCAAACATCTTTGGTTTAAATGCTATAGAATTGAAGGTCGTTTCTTTCTTGAAATTAAATAAAATTTTATGTTTATTTAATCAGCTAAAATCTTAACTATTAAAAGTTAATTGTATCCTTTAATTAAGGTTCTTAGATACTTAAATTTTAAGAATAGTGTTTGTTTTTATAATTGTTTTATGCAGTTATAGGTTAGAAATAAAATGTTAACCTTAAACGAAAATAAAAATAGAAAAAATTGCATAAATTTTTTATAAATAATGAAACAGTATACATGAACATGACTTTTTTAAAATCTAAATTTTTATAAAAATATTCAACGAAATAATGAGATATATAATATTTATATCTTTATAATTTTTTAAAGTTATTTTATACATAAATAGTTAATACTAAACATATAATTTTATTAAACATCTCTAATAAATAGTTAATGTAATTTATTGGTCAAATTAATTAATAGAATCAATTACTCCATCTGATTCATAATAAGTGTCCTTTTAGAGGGATTTTAATTATTCAAAATAAGTGTCGTTTGTGACTTTTTATGCATATTTATAATTTTACTTCCAAAA
>JANZLX010000009.1:5229774-5242699 GCA_025531955.1 Erythroxylum orinocense | reverse complement strand
TGGGAAATCAATGATCGATTGAATTGTGTAAATGTGTGATTGTTGCATTCCATATCATGGATGCATAAAACATAATGTAGTTGTGACCAGAGTAGCCAATGATCAGAGCTTTAAGCTCAACGAATGAAAAAGAGCTTTGAGCTCAAAAAGGGATTAGTGCATTCCCAGAGGGCTCTCCTATCCCTGAAATGCGTTTAACGCCAATGAGCCCTTATATGGGACAGTTATCAATGAGCCCTATATGGGACAGTTAATCAATGAGCCCGTTATCCAATGGGTACGGGACAGTTTTAGGCACTCGGTCACAACAAAGCAACAAATGGGAAGTGAGTCTCATGTACATATGCATAGCATAACTGATTTCTTTGCATTGATTGATTTAGTTACATTCAATGGGATTGATCAAATTATGTTGAATGGGAATGTGGGATTATATGGGACAGATACATGGAATTGCATCGAATGGGCATATGGGATTACATTGATTTGACATATGAAATTACATTGAATGGATAAGTGAAATGGCACAGAACAGAAATGTGAACTTATGATGATATGAAATGAATGTGATATTATATTGAATGTGAAACTGTATTGAATATCATTGTAAAGGATAATCGTGAATTTGAATGATGGCATAATGGGAACTAATTTCTGTGTTATATTGGATGGGTGAACCATCGATGATGGTCACTCACTGAGTTCGCAAAATTCATCAAAATTTGCATCCTTTTTTCCAGGATTCAGAAGGATACCCCGTTGTGTGACGGGAATAGACTTACTGCTCACAAAGGAAGGTTAGAGGTCGGGATCAGTTCGAGTCTGCATTAGGCTTATTGTAGAAAGTGCATTTCCGCAATATCAGTTAGTGTATAATTGAACATTTAAGTTTGTAATAAATGATAAAGCATGGAAATCTTTGTAAATGGGATTGTTAAATGTGTATATGGCTACTTGTGTTAATTGGTGCCAAGGGCTATAATTATATGTGATTGTGTTTTGAATGGGCCCGAATGGACCAAAGTGGATTGCTTTTTATATGAAAAGGGATTATAGTTGAAATAGGGGCCAAATCGAAAATGGACTCCTATCCAGGTTTTTGTTTAAAAAAAATTACTGGTTTGTGATTGGTTGTTCGTTCTAGCATGCTACCTTTGCGGGCACGAACTCGGATATCACCGTCGATGTCGGGTTCGAGTCTTGCGGAGGTGGGGTGCTACAGTTGTCATGTAATGGAAATTATATTTGTTTGCCTCTTATGTCTTAATTTAATTATTTATACCTTTTTTTAAAAAACTACTCTCTCACCTAAATATTCATGTTAACTAAAAATTTTGAAATAATATCAACATAAAAGTAAGTGGTCACCTCTTTTTACATATCATCAACGGTTACATCCTTTTCTTCTTCATTTAGTTCAATAATTAGTCTTTTAATATAAATTTCTTTACTTGGTCATATGAGGGCTCTTGGTGATTTTCTTTTGAAATTAATTTTTACAGATACCATTGGTGTTTCTTATTTAATATCCACATAGTGGTCCCAATCATTGATATTCATTTTATACTACATGTTATTGACCTACTAAGCAAATAAATTAATATATTTTTAGGTACCCATACGAAGTAGAGTCCTTCAACATTAGTTCTTAAACCATATTCAACCTATATCATTTTGGATTACTTAAGAATAATTGTTTAAAGAGAAATTTCTATAGATATGTCTATATTCATTACAAAAGTAGCGTCTTACATGATAGAAATTGAAAGTGTCAATTTCATATTAGAAAGACCTCTAAAAATATGACATATATATTTCCAGATCTGAATGGATGATGTTGGTGGTATATTTCTCTCTTTTAGATATCTAGGGGATTAAAAGCTCTCTTGTATAATGAAAAGTCCTTGCATATAGATTTTTGAGTGACATACTTATTCAGTAAAAATATGACCTACGTTGAATAGGAGCATACATTATGCCTTTATGCTTATAATAAGACATATAATGATCGTAAGCTTATTTCATGTCATTTGGATGAAAAATAAGACTATATGAATGAGATTGTTGTTACATATTATTTTAGGATGAGCTTACATAAAACTTATACCTATTTTTTCCTTGAATGTTATAACCTCTAGGTTTAGAATGCTTCCTATACATAAAGGCACGAAAATTTTCTTTTGCTTGGAATATCGAGGATGATGAATGAGTACATGATTTTTGTACATATTTTGAAAGTGAATCAGATTGTATGATGCTTTAGATATAGGCTTATCATGTAAGTTCTTTCTCCTCGCAAAAATTGTCTAGTGTTAGTGCACTTCTATAATTGAAATCAATTTCATCCGTATTATTAGAGCTTATTTAGGCTCTAAGCATGCTATTTAATTTTTCACTTCCTAGAGTGAACTTAGATAATGATTTTTTAATGATATTTATCTCCTTCTTCAATGCCTCATTTTCATGCAACAAATCGCCACTTTATTAATCAAATTAACCACTCTTAGATTTAGATTCTATCATGTCATGTATATCACATTTTAATTTCTCATTCGCAATCATGTATGCAAGTAAGACTTTAAACCTCTTTATACTTTGAAGATTCTTTTTTCCTTTTCATGATCATGACCTTTAACATTCATCTAATTCCTCCTATGAAAGATAACAATCATAATCATCACTATCGTTAAGGTGAAAGACATAAAACTCCTTTGTAGTTTAAGAAATCCTAAGAAAACTCCTTGGTCTTTAAAATTCTCGAAAAAACTCTTTCCCATTAGTTTTCTAGAAAGCCTTTCTTTTAGAGTTTGGTTAAAAAACGACAAAACATATATCATATGAATTCTGGATATGGATTAATCAAATACTATTTATTTGACGATTCAACACAATTATTAAACTTGAATCAAAATAATTAAATTTGACACAAAAAAATAATTTAATGTAATAATCTTAAATAATTAATTTAATTTAAATTTAATTCGTTTGGGTTGGGTTTGAAATTTGAGTTGAGTTATCATATTTGTAACATTTGATTAGTTCATGCTTGACGTTTATACTACATGTGTTTGATCATTATTTTTTAAGCGAAGTCTAAGAGAAGGGGTTTTTCTAGAAAATGAAAAACTAGAAGAAGTTTTGTGGAAAATTTTAGAGATCACGAGGTTTTTCTAAAGTTTCTTAAACTACATGTGATGTTTTTGTCTTTTTATCCATATCATTATAAGAAGTTGAGGAAGTGTGCACCTCATTATTATTTACCATAAAATACATACTTGCTACAATTTTTTGAATTCCTCACTCTTCGAACTAGTAGTGTCATCTTATATAGCCTTAAGGGTTTTCTTTTTCTCTTTAATTAATTTCCCTCTTCTTCTTTAAAAATTTCTTAAATTTATTTCTTATATGCTTTCTATCACCCTAATCACTCTTACTTACTTACTTGTGGAGGTCTTGTCATCACTTGGAGAATTTAAACACCATAACTCTTCTTTTTAGATCCACTTCCTTTTCATAAAATTTGTTTGTCTACATCTCATAGGTGAAAAGTGTTCCAACTAGTTCTTTCAACAGCAAGTTGATCAAATCTTTGACTTCCTCTATGGTCATCATCATTAACTTCCAAGTCTTTTATAAGACTTTAGTAATTTTCTCACCAATTTAAGACTAGTACGAGTCTTATTAAGATCTTTAAGAGCATTAATGGTATAAATAAACTAACTATATATATTAGACATCAACCTATTTTTTATATGTGAAGTAGCTCATATTGATGCACTAGTAAGCTTATTTTGTTATCTTTACTTAACTAATGACCTCGTATGTGATTTCAATTGTGTGTCATATCTCATGAGTAGTTTCACATATAAACACCCTATTGAATTCATTTCGACTAAGAGCATAAAACAAAATATACACCACTTTGCTATTTATTGTAATGAGTCTTGTATCATTATCGATGTACTCACTTCCATACTTTTATACCTTAGTCTCCACTTTATCTATAAATATTATTCTTATTTGGACATAAGGACCATTGTCCATAACCCATTTCACTAAAATAAATGTTTCATCATAATTTCCTATTAAATGTAATTTTAACCTTTAAAGGAAGGGGGTCTACTTATACATTCACTATCTTGGCTAAAAATTGAATTGAATTATATCATAGTGATCATTCTTCAAATTTTGCTAAAAATCTGTAGGCAATGGATGAGACCTATTTTGATAAAAATTATTTTTCCTTGGAAAGGCATATAAAAGGAGGGAGTGAATCTTGTCTGTTCACTTTTTGCCTTATTTGTAAATTAATAAATTAATTGCTTATTCTAAGGAATGATTAAAACAACTTCATGTATGATAATCATAAACTAATCACAATAATAAATAAAAGAAATTAAAGAATGGTACAAATTTGATTTATAGTAGTTCAGTGAAATAACCCTTGGCCTACATTCACTCCCTAAGATTAACTTAAAACTCACTATCTTCTTCATTCAATGGATATAAAGCAACTTGCTATAAAAAGGAACCCTTACAATCATCTTGCTTTTCTATATTGAAGAGCATTCTTTAAAATCTTTTTTCAAGTTCAAGGAACCCTCAAAAAGTGTATCCTAACCAAATTTTCAGTTACAGTAAGTATATAGCTCAAAAACCCCTTCTCTTGCTCAAAGCAATAAATAATAGCTCAATATATGTTATTTAATGTACACTTCCATTCTCTAGCCTTTTAATAATCTTAGTAACCCTCTAATGTGCCCATAATTCTTTTGACAACTCATATATGATCAATTTATACTCCAAAAGACATAAAGTAGTAGTTAGAAACAAAAACTAACCATTACAATAACTAGGAACTATAACATTGGTTAATTAATTTGCCAAATTGGATGACCAAAATGCCGAGCAATATTAAAACAAACTATTGAAACATGAAATTTCTACCTATTAAAATATAATGGTTGGCCACTCAAAGATATCTGTCAACCAATATATCGGTTAATATGTCAACAAACTTATGGTATACATTTTTACTAACTGTAAAAAGACATTATTCAACCCCATTCATACATTGGTCAACCATTATGTCTAAAAATAAGTTCTTTTAAAACTTTTCATGTTCTTTCAAAGATTAAAAAACATTTAATTAAAAACACTTGATTTAAAATCATTTCGAAATTTCTCCAATTTTTTTTAAAAGATTAAAATAAATTTTTTCTTAATTATGAAAGGATTTATTAATTATGTCCTATATGTAAATGATTATACAATATTAATTCCCTAATTCATTGAAATGATTAAGATGCAATTACAAGAAGGATTACAATAAAAGTCTTAATATTTGATTCCTCCTTATTCTTGTTTCTTCACTTGAATTACATATATGCTCCACTTTGTTCATTTTCTTCATCCTTTAATTGCTTAATTGATTTAGTTGACCTCTTTGCTCACTTCATCATCTTATTGAGTTTGAGATTTCATATATTAACTTAATAATATCACCAAGAATAAAGTTATTAGAAGTAAAAAGTTCTTTTATCATTTAAGTGATGAGTTAAAACCTCACTTAGTCCAATAATAAACAATTAAGTTTTTAGATTATGATGTGTCCAATAAAGTCAATCCTTCTCATATTTTAGAGGATAATAGAGTTAATACTACTTTAATTTCATATCTTTCACTCAATCAGTAAGGTTGGTGGATTATGATCCTAGTGCCGCTCTATTATAAGACTAAGAATGTAACATCCCGTTTCCATTCAAAGGGTTAGAACCCTAAAATTTGGTACATGTGAGATCAATCAAAGAAATTAGGAAAACACATCTCATGCTCATGCATTATATAAGGTGCACATCCACATGAATAGTGAATCTTTGGACATAACAATAATTGTACATGCATTTATTGATATTTCGAGTATAATTATTAATAAATGTGATTGTTTTTGAGAATTGTTGTTTATTTGAAATGAAAATTGATTTGGAGAGTGTATTTGTGTTTAGATTTTTTTTTTGGAGAATTTCAAGAAAATGTTTGAAAAATCTAGGGATATTTTTGGACTAGGAAAAATGCCAAGTGGAAATACAAATGATAAATGGTAGTAGAATTTATTGTCAAATGGCATTGGAAATTTTGATAAATGAATTTAAGATTTATTTCCAAGTGCCATTGAAAATTGGAAGACAATTAGAGTAGGAATTAGATTTAATTGGACTGGTTTATAAAAGAGCTAGTTGAATTGATAGAAATTGGACATGTGGTAAGTCTAACCATTCTTTAAATTTTTAAAGGCCATTTTGCTCTCTCTCACGATGCTTTCTCTTAAAAGCCTTTGGAGTTTGTTTTTGGTTGTCTTCCTCTCAGCTTCGTGGCTTCTCTTCTTCCTCTTCTTCATGGGATTTGATCATTTTAACTTCCATTTATGTTGAACCTCCCACTCATCTTCCACCTTGCTCTCTTTCCCACCAAAATTTGCTAACCTTCCAACCCTAAAGATGGTGATGATCGTGGGTGGTGTTTGAAGCTAGGGTTGAGTGAGATTTGGAAGAGTTTAGAGCTACACCAAGTAAGTCGTGTTAAATGTCATGGGTATGGTTAAATTAAGCTAAAATGATGAGTTTTGAGCTGAAACGTTCATGAATTTTTTTAGTGTTTATCTAGGCAGATTTGGACAAAATTGTCTATATGAAAGTTGTAGATCTTTCTTTTATCTTTCTATTTATATAAAGTATGAAAATTTTAGACCTTGGAGTTGAGAGATATGCTATTTCAAAGTCTGTGATTTTTCAAGGGATGGGCATTTGGGACAACTGCTTTGCTTTGAAATTTTGACCCTTTTAGAGGCGAAATGTGTTTTTGATGTCTCCATAGAAGTTGTAGATCTAGAAGTCTTCTTCAAAATAGCTTTTGAATCACCTTAATCCTATATTTGTAGTAAAATTGATGCCTATTTTACCAAGAGAGGTTGGAGTAAGAATGGAGAAGAGAGGAAAGTCGCGATCGCGACATTGCGCAGGCACACAAAAGTCGCGATCGTGACAAAGCATGATCGCGACTCCGCAGCTCTCCACCAGACTTGAACACCTCTCACTCTTTTGGTCATAACTTTTTCGTCCAACCTTCAAATGACCTAATTTTTTATGCATTGGATTCCTAACACATTCTTCTATCTCTCTACAAAACTTTATAGCTTTTGGTTTTGATTTGAAAAAGATTGATTGAATCAAAGTAAGGGTATCGGTTGGAAGGGTATGAGTTATATATTTTCACTGAACATGCTTCAGTATTTTGGTGATATTTTGATCTGTAGGATTCCGATTGAGATGATTTTTAATTTAAATTAAACTAGAAAAATAGGGCTAAAAATCATATGAAGAATCTGATGTATTCAATTTCTAGATGGAAGTTGTATATAGTAAACCGTTTTTGATTAAGAATAGTTCGAAAATGTTTGAGGTATATCTTCCAAATTACTAAACCAAATTGAGTGATTTTGGTGTCAATGGAAACATAAGACATAGAGGAACACTTTTTTAGAAGATAGTTTGACCAAATTACCTCATTGTTTCACCTTCTGATTGTGAATTGTAATTTTAATGGCTGTCTTGGGATATAGACCATAAGTAAATGGCATATATATGAGTTTGGAAATAAGAATGCATGCGTGATGGGAATGATAGAGCAATACCCGGGATTGTCATAAACATGCATTATACATATTCCATATACACATGTGTGCATTACATGAATGCTTATAGTTGTACAAGTATTAATGTATGTGCAATGTATGTACGACATAATGTCGATGTGCAGGATAAGCATCCACATTAAGGAGTTTCCAGATCTTGGAAGCAATTACTAATCTGGAGCGTACTGTGAGTAGACCGAGATGGTTCCACTTTATTGTTTATTATTTGAAATTCTGTATTATATGACTATTGAATGATTATGTAGAAGTGATTGCTTATGTTGGTTTTCGGACAGAAGGTCCGATGATTGTGAGGTTTGATTTGGATATTGAAGAGCTACTTGAACTATGTGTACTGAATGTGATGATCAATATGTTCTGAATGGGAATTTACATGTGCATGAAAAAGTGATACTCAACGTTAAAGTTGAATACCGGACTATAGTCCGATGATATGCGAATATGAGTGAATGACAATTTACTTTTTTAACTGAGGCATTCCTTACTATGAATGCATGAAACATAATGGTAGCTGTGACCAGAGTAGCCACCAATCAGAGCTTCAAACTCAACGTGTGAAAAAGAGCCTCAAGCTCAAAATTGAATTAGAGCCTCAGGCTCAACATTTATTGAGCCCTATATAAGATAGTTATCAATGAGCCCGGTATCCACTGGATATGGGACAGTTCAGGCACTCGGTCACAACAAAGTAATAAATAGAAAGTGAGTCTCATGTGCACTGCATATGCATAATAAGAATGATTCAGTGTATTGAATGTGAAATAATATGAATATGTGAAGTAATGTGACATGTGAAATAGTGAGATATGTGAATTATGTGTTATGTGATTGGGTGAGCCATCGATGATGGTCATTCACTGAGTTTGTAAAACTCACCCAAAATTTGCAAATATTTTCAGGATTAGAAGAATACCCCGTTAGGCCAACGGGAATATGCATGCAGCATTCAAATGATGGTTAGAGGTTGGGATCAGTTCGCGTCTATATTTATGTCTTTCCTATTTTGTATTGAATTGTATATTCCGTATATTTCCTGTATAAATTTGTATTCCGAAATGACTCAAATGTTTTGTAATTGTGAAAGGGGCCCAATGGCTATCAAAAATTGTATTGATTGATAATGTTTATGAATGAGTATGGGCCAAATTGAGTTTCAATTTCTGCAAAATAAGTTATTGATTTTAAAAAAAAATTATACTGATTTTCGAATGATTGAGTGCTTTAGCACGCTACCCTCGCGGGGTGCAAACTCGGATATCACCATCGATGTCGGGTTCGGGTCATTACGGGAGTGGGTGTTACAATCTAGCCTATAAATCAGATTTTGGATTTTAATTAAAAATTAAGCAAAAAATAAACTAATATTTGAAACAATAATGATTGTAAAACAAAGGAAATTACTTAGGAAAATCAATATCAAATATTAGTATCCAACGGATAAATCCCCCTAAGAATCCTTAAATTATTAACCTTTTAATATGCAATCTTGTTATTGATTATTAGACCATGAAAATTCTTATCATATGTTAATATTTTGCTCAAGGCTATTAACAACTATTCCATCAATTGATTAACGAAACTTTTTCTCGTTAAAACCCCTAGGATTGTATTATCGATTCAAAAATTTTGCTATTAGATTCGACCCTAATCAAGAAGATTTATGTCGACTTATCTCTAGGTTTACATGCAATTCCTTCCAATTATAGTAGATCTATTCGTACAAGAGGATTCCTTAATCTCAATCATATGAAATCAAATCATACACTATATTTTGGATATATTAGAACAAGAATAAAATGCATAATTGAATAGCAATAAACCAATCAATATAATTGCATTAAGTAAAATATCAAAACATATTGTTATCCCGACTTAAGGTTCATCACACTTAGACACTAAACAACTTAGTTACTAATCATAGAAAACAAAACCAAAGATAAATATGCAAAAAAACTAATAAAAATAAAGACATCCTAATTCTAAATCTCCCTTTCTCTTCAATTGGATCTTCTTGTAAGTTTGGATTTGTTGTTGTTATCTATATGTCTCTTGATATATTCTTTGTGATTTCCTCGTCCCTTGATCAAAATTGTCACCTATGAATGTGCCCTACGCCTCAAAACTGCTTAAAAATTTGGCTTTCTTTTGTTTTCCTCCGCTCATGTCCTTTTATAATAAAATTTAGGATTTCTAAGATATACACGGTCACTTACACAGGCGCATAGGAGACTGTGTATATTTAAAAATACCTAAATTCATGATATATAAGCATAGAGACATACAAGACAACATATACGACTGTGTATGTCTGGATTTACGGGCATGTAACTCCATATGACTAGAACTAAAATTCTTTAATCTTCACATGTTTATAAAGACGTACACGATCACTATACATGGACATGTAGGTCCTAAGTTGCTTCAAATCTTCAATTTATGCTATGATTTCATCTTAATTCTTCTCTTTTTGGTCCATGAAGGCATAAATGCACTTAAAGAGAATTAAGTACCAAAAATACAACAAAATTTTAAGATATAAAGCAAAATACATCCCATATGGGTTTACAATTGTAGTCAAATTAAGATCTTTTACGTTTCTTACTACGATGATCTCTTACCAAATTAGACTAAAGCGAACCTTCAACTTTCATTACAAATGTAGGAACTGAAAATTTTCAATTTTTCATTAACAAATGACCTCTTCTATATAGGGTGGATAAGCATTCAATGCAACTACTGATGGACTCTCTAGAGGAGTTTGGAAGATTATTACAGCTGGTAGTGATCAAAAGAAAAAAGATTGATCTTCATTTCATTAAATCCCCAACCATTATGGCAAATGGTGATCTAAATTTCATGTCTCCAATCATCCAAAGAATCCTTTAAGTACTTAGGACTACGATAAATATATAATTGATCATAATTTTACCTCATATTTAATCTATTATTTCTTGATTTTTTATACTTTTGGTATATAATTGGTACTTGATTCATTTCAAGTGTGTTTACAAAGTTTAATTACCTTCATAAACTTAAAGGAGAAAAATTCAGATGAAAACATGGTTTAAAACAGAGAATCAACAATTTGGAAGGAGTGACTGGCCATGCACTTTCGTATGACCGTGCATTTTTGCGATTTTAAAATGCCTGAAATGGCAAAACTGTGTATCGAAAATGCCTAAAATCACGAAACCGTGTATCAGATAGTGTAAGTCAAAAAAGCCTAAAATCGCGAAACCTTGTACTAGACAATGTAAGTCCTAGAAAAGCTATCTTTTATTATAAAAAGACTTTTTCAGCAGCTAATGAAAAGAGGAGATGTTGGGAGGCAATTTCCAGAAGTGGGACCTATTCTCTAGGTGCAATTTTGGTCAAAAGAAGTGAAAAATACAAAGATTCCATCAAAAGATCCATCATAATGCAAGATCAAGCCTCTACATTGCAAGAACATTCGATAAAAGACAATTAGAAAGATTTACAATTATGATTCCATTGTTGTCGATTTGATTTTCTTTCATTGTCATGTTCGATAATGTGTAACTAATCATCCAGTTAGTATTGAGGTTAGATAAACCTTATGTTAATACTTTGATATGATTTGATTCTTTTATTAATGTAATTCGTTGTTTGATATATTGTGATCTAATTATGCATTTTATTTCTGTTCTAATAACTCGAGAATATTAAATCATAATCTGATTTCATATGAAAAGATTGAGAAATTCTAGTGCGAATAGATCTACTGTAATTATAAGGAGTTGATTACAACCTAATAGATAGGATGACATAAATCTTCCAGATTAGGGTCAAACCTAATAGAGGGCCTCATCAATTGGTAACATAATTCTATAAGATTTAACCTGAGTGATTTGGTTAGAGACCTTAGGATTAGTTGTTAGTAGACTCAAGGTCAGCTACTAGCATACCATAGGAGTCTCCACGGTCCAATACATCAATAAAACAGTTACATGATAAAAGATCAATTTGTTAAGGGTTTAAGGGAATTCAGACTTAGATACTAATTTCTGATAATGATAGTTTTCCATGTGAATTATGTTGTCTTTGCATTCATTATCGTTTCCTATTTCTTTAATTGTTTATTTAATTTTATTTTTATTAAAAATCTAAAATCAATTCGTATGGTAGATAATAGGGGAAGGGTAATTAATAGTATTTATAGTCTTCATGGGATCGAATCGTACTTGCTGGTATTAGCTACAGCTACGTCGGGCACTTTTGGTTTATTACAATATTGACTATCAAAAAATAAGTCAATTAAGTTTTTTGTGCCATTGCCAAGGACTTTGATATTAGGAAAGCCTAAATGTTATTGATGTAGTCATTTTCATTTTATTTTGTCTTATCTTTGTTCTTATTTTCTTTTATTTTAATTTTTCTTTTGTATTTATTTTCTTTATTTTATTTTATATTATTGTATTTGTGGCTTATTAATTTAATTATCTTTTGAATTTCTCTATTTGATCTCAAGTTTATGGTTTATTATAGGAATTATGATTCATTGTCATAGCCACAACTCACAACGAAAGGACGGAGCAGGCAAGACTTTTATGTGAGCCAAAATATGTCTTCGCAAACTATGGCCTCACCATATGGTAGAGTGAGGTGCTCTCACATGTTTTTAGAAGCTCAACTAATATTCAAATCATGTAGCAATATTAGTGGGAGTTATCAATACAATCATGAATGTCAAGCACCTACTTATACATGGGAGCAATCGAGCATGTACAATCAACCTCAAGGTACACTATACGAGAATAAATACAATTTAAAGTGGAGCAATTCTTATGGATGGAATGATTACACTCCATTTGGATATTTACTACACCAAGCACATCCAGTTAACAAGCCATCTTTGAAAGATACATTAATGGAAACCCTTGCTGCAATGAAAGCTGATCGATGCGCATTTAAGAGTAAAGAAAATAAAAAGGTTGGTTTCATGAATAGAGGGATATTCTAAAATGAGCTTCTAGAAGAAAAGGAAAGTATAGCATATCGACTAATGAAATGCCTTATCGAGAGAGTAGCTAGTCAACGTGCATTCGATTAGAGATTTTCTTCACCTACATATGATGGATATGATTTAAGCTTCTAACCATCTCAAAGTGAAGAAGAGAAAAAGGACAATTTCATTAATGAAGATACATATCAAGAAGGCGAGGAGGTAACCGCAATTCTGAAAAATATGATGAC
>JANZLX010000009.1:5169721-5180247 GCA_025531955.1 Erythroxylum orinocense | reverse complement strand
TCCAAACTAAATGATGTGATAAATGGGAATTGGTTTTGAAGAATGTGATATATTTGAGAATTTGGATTATTTGTTTATGTTGTTGTGTGCTAACTTGAGTGAACACATCGTTGATGGTTCACTCACTGAGTTCGCAAACTCATCAAAATTGCAATGTTGATTTTCAAGTAATGGGTGACTTAGTTTTTCAGATAATTTGGTAGCAGTCTAGTATTGTCCGTTTTAGAACCAAGAATGGCTGAAAGGTCTGGTTAGTTGATTCTGAAGCATCTAGTTATATTAGTTGTCATCATAGATGAAGTGACGTCATCACAAACGATACGCCCTTACAGACGATACGTTCCTATAGATGATATGACGGCATCACAACGAAGTGACGTCATCATAGACGATATGCCCTTACAAACGATCCGTCCTTACAAATGATACATTCCTACAGATGATATGACATCATCATAGATGAAGTGACGTCATATCAGACTACCACTTGATACTTCTAAGCATCGCCCCTCCTAAGGACCATAACTTTGGACTCCGATATCCAAAAATTTCCTACTATAAACTGTTGAAAGCTAACAGGAAAACCTACAACTTCCTAAAAGGCACATTTGCCTAAAATAGTTTAAGTTAATCCAGGTCTATCCCTGACGTCCAAATATGGACCTTTTTTTTTTATGCGAACTTAGATATACAATGCATGAACTTGAGTGGAAGTCATGGGCAAAAATGTAATCTCATTCCATTTGCATCAAAATATAAGAGTTTTTATAAAGCTTTAGTGGGCATTTCAAGCTGCAAATATATTAACATTTGAAAGTCCCAAAAAAAATGAATCATTGCAATTAAAACCTTGCTTAACAAGATTTCTTCAAATCTAAAATATTTCAAAAGTGGAGTGATGCCTTGGCTATTTCCTACTAGATCTCTTGCTCCTCACCTGCTTATAAAGAAGAAAAATGGGGATGAGCTTACAGCTCGTGGGTAATAATTTTATAGCCAGTAATAAGCAAAAACTATTGAAATAGTCATTTCTGTCTTAAACCTTCACATAATGCAAAACATGTATGCATCATTCTTATCATAATCATGAGTACATAAACATATCAAAATGGTTCGAGTTGAACCAAAAACAGAACATACTATGTATTTCCACATGAGGGACTTGTGTAGTGAACATATGGGAGTCCATGAAGGAGCTCTATACCACTAGCGGGTAGGTGGGAGAAGCGTTTTTGTTAAAGTGCAGTTGACTTAACTTAGGGGAGCGCCACAAACCCACATAACATGTATTTCATGACTTGCAAAACTTATTGCCCAACAAGGCACATTTCGGAAGCTTGTTTTCTTGAGCTTAACACCTTTTCAAAATCATTTTCATAATTTAAACAAAATTTACATGCACAAATATGCAGCACATTTTCAAAGCATTCCAAGAACAATAAATGCACATTGTTGAAGTAGTTAAAACTCATTTATTTCTATTCCTTGAAAGAAACTTTAATGACTTATTACTTAATTATAAAAGTGAAACCCACCTTGAATTCCTTACTTAAAAAACTTAGCCAAAGGTGCCTCTCCACTTGCTCCTTTTGTCTTTCTTGATTCCCTTTTCATAGACAAAAATCCCAAGTTCAAAAGGGTTGCAAAATTGAAGATCCACAAAGTACATTTACTAAGATTTGCTCCTAGAGTATCAAAACCCATGCATTCACTGAGTTCTTGAACCAAAACCCCTTCCAAAGTTCCAAGGCATTAAAAATGCTCTTTCCTTAAATCTTCAACAAATGAAGAGACGTTTGGTTCAAAAGAAAACTCTTGTCTTCCTCTATATTTTTCCCTTCTTGTACAACCTCAAAATCTCTCTAGAAGGTTTAGAAAAGATGAAACCCTAGCTCAACTCTCTTTTTCCTCTCAACCACTGAAACCTCTCTTCTTTTTTTCTCTTTTCTCGTGCTTCTCTCTTTCTTCAACCACGTTTTTGGCTTCTTAAATGCAAGCCAACAATTTCCTCTTCCCATTTTGCCCCTCCTTCAAGGCCTTAAGGTTTCTAAACTTATGTGACTTGCCAAATTTGCCCTTACACACTCTTTTTACTCTAATACTTCAATTACCTTAACTTATGTCATATAATCTTACCACACTAACATGCTAATAACCCAAATATTAATCCCTCAAAACCTCAACATTAACTTAAATCATGCATAATAAAAAAAATTGGGGACACCTTTGATAATGTAAATACATGGATTATAGAATGTAATGACAATGTAAGATTATGGCTATTAATAATGTGAGGAAACTTAGTTCTTCGAAATGCTTATGTTCTATATGATGCTATGATAAGTTGATGTGACTACTTTAACATGCCGCTTTCGTGCGGTATGTGCTCTTATATTCTCTGGAATGTTGGTTTATGCTCTATGGTAGTGGGATGTTACATTAATATTGATTATTGAGTTAAATAAGTATACAAAAGGATAAAGACTATAATAGACTTGCTCTTATAAGTCACATTTTTAGTAACCATTGAGATTGTTAATATGAATGAAAATTTTATATTATTTATACACATTAAGCCTAAATATGAGCTTTTGAGCTTTAGAGTTATATATCATTATTCTACTATAATATTCTTTATTGTGTGTTTATCGTGCACAGTTTGATGATTTTACAACTTGCTTTTATTGTTCATACAAAAGCCATATTGTTAGACTAGAAACATTAAACTTAAAGGATTTGCATTTACTTGATTGCTTAAAACTTGGTTTATATTAAGGAATTTTAAAGAGAAGGTTCTTTATGCTTACAATTGATGGTATAAACTATTCGTTAAGATTTATGTCTTCTCAAGTGCATTATTGTTGTAACTTTATATTCTCTCCAAAGTAATTCAAAGATCAACTTTGAAAAGAAAAAAAAGAGAGAAAGAAAAGTTATGATATTTTTGAAGACTGAGAATAATTATTATTATACTAGTTGAAATCTTTTTTTTAGAGGACCAATATTATAAAGAATTAAGTTTTTTGTAGTCTTGTTTGTGTAAATTTCCTTCATATTCTTACTTTTAATTATCCTCTCCGTACCTTTACCCAAGCCTTATTATACCTTGTTTAAATGACCTTTTAATTTTTACTTCTAATTTACTATTTAATTGTGGAAATGTGATTTATTGCAAGCTTATGGTTAAGATTCCTTCAATTTATTGATTTGAGAGTTTCAATATATTTTCAACCCCAAACACTTTGATTGAGTTAGGTGAATCCTTTATGAGGGTGTAAAATTTTGTGCTTTTGACTTTCAAAATTTATCAATTTGATTTCTATTAATATCAATTTACATAAGTTTGTTTCAATAATTGTGTTTCTAAGCGATTGTTGAGTTTTAAGGTGATTTTATGAGACACAGTCACTATACATAGTTGTTTAGGTGACTGAGTGAAATATATAACCTTAATTTCAAGTATAAAAGGGAAAATAAGAAGCAAAATAAAAGAGTTGGAGTTTTAAACATAGTTTTAAACTTTAGAGTGAAAGAGACTTCAAGATGGACCTAGACATTTGATACAAAGCATATTTTCATTGAAGTTTCAGTGGACTATAATAAAGAAAAGGGATATATAATGAATTCTCTTATTTTTAATTCTTCTTTTGAATCTTTGGCTATTTTTTCTATTTTATGAACTATTTTTTTTAAGTGTCTAGGAGAGATAAACCTTGGGATAGACTTTGTATTTTGATCCTTTATTTAATGCAGTTTGATTATTATTGCATTAGATTCAATAATGTGTTTTGATTAGTTCTAGAACTAATATGTTCATAATATTAACTTATGTATGAATTCATGAGATTGAGATTGAGATTAAGAAATCCTTTTGTATGAATAGACATACTATAATAGAAAGGAGTTGCATGCAAAACTAAAGATAGGTGTATATAAATTCTCTAGATTAAGGTCAAACTTAATAATGAAATTCTCAAATTAAGCAATACAATCTTAGGAGTTTTAATTAGAAAAAGATTTTAATTAATCAACATAGGATTATGTGTTGATAATCTTGAGTAAGATATTAACATAGAATAGGAATTTTCACGAACTAATGATCATTAATTAAATTTCATGATAGGGGTTAATAGCTTAAGAATTCTGAAGGGAATTCATTACTTAGGTCCTTTTATTTGATTTGGTTAATCATTAAGTAATTTATGCTCTTGGTTTTTTTTCCTTGTGTTGAGCTTTAGTTTAGTTTTATTGTTTAAATTAAATCATCACCTTAATTTTTTAGTTAGAGATAATTGGAAAAAAAGAGGTCATTGCTAGTACTTATAGTCTTTATAGGAACGACACTCGATATTCACTATTATATTATGTTTTGATAAGTGAAGTTGCTTTTGAGATCTACAAGATTAAGATCTAACCATATCAACTAATCAAGGTAGCTCAATTAGAAGTCAAAATATATGACATAAACTACGTAGAGGTGATTGAACGATTAATGTAGAATTCATCACCCTAAAATAATTAGAGATAATTTTTTATCATTCTTAATTAATATCGAACTGAGAAATTCTTAGTCAATGTGGAATTATACTTTAAAAATAATTTTCAAATATAATTAAAGGGATCAATTACTATTACTAAAGAACAAATATGATTTGACTAAAATAAAGTAGATATTAATTCTATACTTTATGTCTGATCATAATATTGTATAATGAAATGATTGAATTATATAAAATATGTGCAAAAATATTATTCAAAACATCTTTAACATTTTTAATATTTTAGTATCCATAATTTTTTGCTAGACTATAATCTTGATTTATGAATATGAATAGCTTAATTAGATAATTAAATATGATTTAAATTTTTTATCTAATTGGAAATACAATTCAAGATTATAATACATGTCCATTACTAACATATTTAAGAACTTAATAGATCATAGAAAAAGAGCAGTTGAAGAGAGAAAATATAATTTATCTAGTTGTACATGATGATAAAGTTTGAGAAACTTTATTGTCAAATATAAAATATTTATTAGACAAAGATAAATATTATTTATTAGAACTTATTGGACTTAATTGATTTATAATTAGGATTAATTATAATGTCAATTAAGTTTTAAGCGTTATTATAAATAAGTGCATTTTAGAGGAGGTAATACTTTTGGCTTATCCCTCTTTATGCAAAGTTCTCTTAACTTATTCTTGTAAATACTATTAAATATTAGATACCTGTGTGATTATAATAATTTTTACATAATCTGTAGATCTAAAACACTACAAGAAATATGGTGTTTAGCGATGGAAATTATTGACAACAAATATTTGAATTCCATCGGTAATGTAAAATAGCGATGGAAATTACCGATGACCAAAGACGTGGTTAAAACGACTGTCGGTAAATTTACCAACAAATCTAAATATTCCATCGGTAAATTTTTCGACAGAATCCGTCGGTAAATATCAATCATTTTACCGACGAAAAATAAAATTTTGTCGGTTAATAAAATTAATTTTTTAAAAAAAAGTCCCCATCATCGTTGACAAGGTGTTCTTCAAGACTCTTCCTTTTATCTTTAGCAGAACTAGTCACAAATTTCTCAACCTTTTTTAGCACAACCAACCATCTTTTCAACATCTCTCTCTCGGAGCCTCTACAAGAGAGTAGGCCTCCTCTAGTATGTTCACTATTTGCTTAATGCTTATATAGCTCCGATTCTCCTGAAATGCAATTGAAACTAAAGCCGCCAAACAGAAAATACCTAATGATTATATATTTCCCTAAAAACAAATCAGGTAAAATGGCTTGTCGAAATATTGCATTAAGAAATATCTTCTATAGTCTTAATAGACTTACAAAAAATATACAAGAAACAAAATTCTAGATCAACGAAATGCCTATAAACTAACACAGAGATGAGGAGAGCTGAAAGAAAGATTGAAGACCCAAACTAACCTGGATTCAGTAGAGTATTCAAAGAACTTCCCTATACTCGATCTTATGGGCTTTCTTCAGCTATACTCTTTTCTTCTTCAACAACAAAAAGAATTGACCACATAAATCAATACTATATATGACAATCAAAAACTCACCAAGAAAGAGTAGTAAAGAAACTGGAGAAAAAAAAAAGCAAGAAAGAAGAGGAACTCACCAGATGAGAGAGGAAGTCACCGAAGGAGGAAGAAGATCGAAGAGTGCCTAAGGAGAAACGAAAAAGAGGAAATTACCGACGGAGGGGTGAAGGGGTGTTCGGGTATTTTAAACATGATTTACCGACGGAAATTAACGACAGAACTTTTCGTCGGGAATTTTAAATTTTATTTTACTGCCTTTAATTCCAACCTTTAAATTTTATTATATCGCCTTCCCTCCATAATAATTTCAGTATAATTATCGACAAAAACTTTTACTATCCCTAAAGTCCATTACTAATTTTTCTGGGACATTTTCCCTCCATTTTTTGCAACAAAAATTAGAACCGTTGCTAAACATATTTTTTTAATGTCGATTTTAGCGACAAAAATAGGTTTTCTGTCGCTAATTTCAACGCAATTACCAATATAAACTTTTACCGTCCCTAAAGACTGTCGCTAATTTTGCCGAAATGGTTTCCCTCCATTTTAGCTATGAAAATTATAACCATCGCTGAATGAATTTTTTCACGTTAATTTTAGCGACAGAAATAAGATTGTCATCGCTAATTTGCTACACTTTATTTTTCGTCAGTATTTTTCCGTCGCTAATTTCTACTTTTCTTGTTGTGAAAGGAGCTCAAAAGGAAAGAAATTACAATTTATGATTAATGGTTATTATATTTTTAAGTTAACCATGTTATATAATTTGAGTAATTTTGACTTTAAAATGTTATGAAAATTTTTTATTTTTCTGGCTTTGTACTTGATGAGATTGTGTCTTGATTTTTCAGCATATCCTTCAGCCCAAATCGTTAAATACAATGTAATTAATCAAATAATGTGTAAATATGATTTTGTACTTCGTTTATATAAATAATATTAGAGGTTAGATACTTGTGTAAATATATTGATCTTCATATAATTTGAAGATTTGAGAGAAATTATAGAAAAAATAAAATTTATAATAAAGTATGATTTATAATGAATACTTTATGTTATGAATAAGTAATTTTAATTTTCGAAAATTTTCAGCCTGTCCTTCGCCTAACATCATTAAATATACTGTACATAGTCAATTCCTGTGGATATGGTCTTCTTTGAAAGCTAAATGCTCTCGTTTTCTTTGTCGGTTTTCACTTATTTTCTTTACGTTGCCACCGAGATATATATGTAGCGACGGATCCAGAAATTTATTATAAGAGGGTTTGAATATTAATTTTTTAAAAATTTTAGAGGCCCAGTGTATTATTAACTCTTAAATAATTCCGTTCTTTTATATATTTATATATATATATATATATTAAAATATTTTTAAAAAAAACCTTGTGGGCTTAACGCACAATTGAGTCCCATGTGACTCCGTCGGTGTATATATGTACGGTTGGATTTCTTCCTAGATTCTTTAATTTTACTGTTGAGCGTTTAATCAGATCGACTAACTTATAAGTCAATACATACACGAGCATGGCGACAATATCTCCTCCGAAAAGATGGAGTAGAATGACGTTTCGATATGACGACGACTATGGATACGAGTTGGCTCTAGGCACATGTGAAAACGTCGACAAAAGCATGAAATTCTCCACCCCTTACGTATTGAAGGAAACTATCTCCAGCTGTTAACCAAATTTAACATTAGTGTTCCAACGAGAAACTTTTATAGTAGATTGTCCTAATGCTACCTACTTTTTTCAGGCCGAGGACGGATCTACATACAATAGGGCAGTCGGAAGGAAACTTTGGGACCTTGTTTTCACACTAAGACATGAAGAACAAACACTCGAAAAGTAAATATCTTTGAGTTATACCTCATTAAATCTTATTTAACATTAGTTTATAAAGTTACTAGTTACATAAATTTGGAATAATAATAATAATAATATACTACTAAACTGAAGCATTTCCAACAGTGACGTATTCATCTGTTCTCAAAATTGTTATTCCCCCTGTTTCTTTTACATCCAACTTATTTATTAATCAGGAGAGAAAAAAAGTAAATGAATTGAATGTAAATGGAATAGAAAGAACAACAATTTAGAGAGCAGGTGATTACCTTCCCATTTATTAGGATATAGGTTGATTTAGTTATATATAATGATTAGCAGTGTTTAGAATTCCGTTCTATACCGACCGATACGGTACGAAATTTTAAATGTTAGTACAGGGTTTAAATACCGGTCGGTACCGGTCGATATACAAAATATTGGCTAAATACCAACTAGTATCAAAAATTTTAAAATTTTGAGGGACTTTTTTATAAAATTTTTCAAAATTTTCCTCCTTCCCTCCCTCCTACCTCCCCCCTCCTCCTCTCTTTTTCAAAGTTTTTAAAATAATAATAATATTTTATTACTAATAATAATTATAAATTAAATAAAAATTAAAAATAATTTTTTATTTTAATTACTAATTTTTTATTTAAATTAATTTTAATATTTTATATGATGAAATTGTGTTATTGTAATTTTTATTTAAATGATGAAATTGTATTATTGTAATATTATTTATTTAAATGATGAAATTGTATTATTGTAATCTTTTTAATACTTTGTATTATTTTTAATTTTATAATTGTATTATATCATTGTCTTTATTTATATTAATTGTGGTTATTATTTATATGTAAAATATTTAAAAATTATTGTTATTTCATATGAATTATTATTATTATTTATTATTAAGATTTTTGAACACATAGTTGATGTAAACAGTAAATTAGTAAAGTATACAGTACAATTGTACAATATACTAATGGAATATTTTGCAAAATTTAAAAATTGTAGGGACTATTTTATAAATTGAAAAAATTACTCGAAACGGTACCCGGTATTGACCGATACCGGTACAGTTCCGTTCCAAAGCTTAATTCGGTACCGAGTCCAGTACGGTATTTATAATATTGGTGATTAGTCAATTTAAGCAACCTTGTTTTAAACGTAATTTTGTAAAGTTTCCAGTTCTATAATGCCTAAAATAGTTGTTTGATCTATTGCTTTAAATTTTGATAGTGAAATTTCGTAACTACATCACATGCACTCCTAACTACTTAATTATCTACTACCATCATTGAATTAATTTTACCGACTATATATAATTATTAAAATTAAAAGGTTTAACACCAAGCTGTTAAACCTTGTTTTCGTCCTATTTCCTGATTAACTAATTACATCCTGCATGAGAAAACAATTTTCTACTAGTTAATGATCAAATTCTAGATATGAAGTCTCAAGTTGCTAACGTATAAAATCTAGAGAACAATGGCTTTCGCGTAGAGTTGGGCATGGCTAAGTCTAAGATTCCATTTTCCATGCATTTTCTTTGCTACATTTATCAAAATTGAAAGTAAACTGAGAAAAAGTTTATGAAGGATTGATGATTATTCCAGTCCCAAATTCTCCTTTCTAAAGGCGGCACTTTTTTTTCATACTTAGGGAAATAGGCGGGGACAGGATCCTCTTTTTAATATTATGGTGTTTTATTTTGTTTCATAAATTTCAGTTATTTATTTACATGAAGCTCATTTTCATATATGCAAAACTCACATAGAATCCATATAAATGAATGGCTAAAATTTACGGGATAGAATAAGATACCATAATATTGGACAGAGGATCCGGACTTAACAAGGGATGATATTCTCTGTCCAATATTATGATGTCTTATTCTGTCTTATGAATCTCAGTCATTCATTTATGTGAAGCTAGCGTTCATTTATGCGGGACTTACCTAAATAAATGACTGATATTTATGGGATAAAATAAGACATTATAATATTAGATAGAGATCCACACTCACCGCACAGGACGGAATTTCTCCACCGCTTACGTATATTGAGCGAAACTATACCCACCTGTTAACCAAATTGAACACTAGTGTTCCAACGAGAAACATTTATAGTAGATTGTCCTAATGCTACCTACTTATTTACGACGGCGAGAGATCGAGCAAAAACAAATAACGAGAGAGGGAGAAAACACTTCTTTTTTAGACCGTAGACGGATGTACATACAATAGCATTAAATCTCTTTTTAGCTAAGCTTATTCTAGTAGAGTTTTTATAATTTTTTTTAGATCTTTTCTTAAACTGTTTTTAAAAGAAATCAGTTACTGTTTAGTTATTATTTAAAAAACGAGCTTTATACAGTAGACTGTTTGATAACATAAAAATAAAAAATATTTTTAATTATAATTATATTTTATTTTATAATAAAATTTATTTATGCATATAAATATTATTTAAAATATATTAAACAATATGTAAAATATAATATATTAATTATTATATATTTTTAAATCATACGAAACATAAATGAAAATATATCTAACCAAATCTTTTATATGGATTATAATATAAGTAAAACTAATATCAAAAATAATATTAAAACATAT
>JANZLX010000009.1:5129651-5142983 GCA_025531955.1 Erythroxylum orinocense | reverse complement strand
ATGATGTTGGAGTAGAGAAAGTGAAGTTGGGATAAATTGTGAGCTTTGCATGAGAATAAAATGTGTATGCTGTGTTTGAGGAAAATGCCGGACTGTTCTGGAGTGAATTTGATCAAGTTGCTTTGTTGAATATGGTAGAAGGAGTTTATAGCTTCTAAATATGTTAATTCTGATTGTGGAGATCGGAAGATGTGAAACTTGAAAGTTTTGATGCTGTTTAGTGTGAAGCCGAGCGACCAGTCACCTTTGATGACATTTTTAACCTCTTTAAAGACCCATTTTGTCCTTTATTCCTTCATGAAAATTGTAGATCAGTCTTTTCTCTAAGAAATAGACACAAATTTTGCTCAATTTAGAGGTCGGAGTCAAAAGTTATGAGCGTTAGAAGTTTATAGGTCGGTCAGGTGAGTTTGACCAATCTACTTACCTACCGACCGACCTCTGTTGGCCGAGCCGACCTCTGTTGGCCGACCAACCTCTGATAACCGACCTCTGATGGCCGAGCCAACCTCTGTTGGCCGACCGACCTCTGATAGCCGACCTCTGTTGGCTGAACGACACTTCTGTGGAGTTTTCTGCCGACCGACCTCCCTCCACTATTTTGAGCATAACTTCTTCGTCCGACATCCAATCGACCTCATTTTTGAAGCGTTGGTTTCTTAAGACATTTTTCTATCTTTTCACATAAGATTGATCAGTTTTGGAATTAAATGAATTGAGTCTTATATTTCCACAACAACGTAATAAATGAATTGAGTCTTATAAACATTGCATTCAAATATGATATGAATAAATTGAATAACTGCATTGTTATGATGACTTCCCTTGTATGAACATATGATAATAAATGGTATGAACTTGTGTTTGAATTATGAGATTTGTGAACAAGTGATTCATAATATTACTTGACGTGACCAAGTTGATGTGAATTATATGATAATATGAATTGTTGTGTTGTATGACAAGAGTGAATCATCGAGGATGGTTACTCTACTAAATTCGCAAAACTTATCAAAATTGGAACGTTGATAATTTTAGGTTCAAGAGAGCGATGAATTAGCTGCTAAGACTGCATTTTGGTATAAGTTATGGCTCAAAGGTCAGTCAGTTAGGACTGAAGAAATAGTTTGCTTTAATTTTTATTTAGTTTCCTTATGTATGTAGCATATTATGTAGACTAAGTTGTAAACACTCTAAATTGACATTGAAATGAAATGCATGCCATAATTCAGTCATCACATTCAATCGCATTCATTTTCGTATTTGCGCATTAATGGTAATCATCAGGCTAGGTCTGGCATTCAACTTTTCAGTTGAGAATCAAATACTCAATCTTATTCATAAATAAGTAGCACTTCCAATGATGTTTACATACATCAAATGCCTCAGACAATTATTTTTCGAAATTCAGAATATAATTAGCACATATCAAATTCAACTCAGTAACAAACAAAATAAATGTTGGCCCCCGAAATTTTTCTTGATGAATTAAGCATGATTTAAATGAATTATGAGGTTTGATGGATTAATTTTTGGAGCTCATTATTTATGTCAAGGTTAGTAGGATTTTTATGACATAGATTAATTGAATTGAAGCATTAATGTTATGAGAATGAATGAAGGGCATTGTTGGAAGTTCACTTAAGAGTATAAGACATAAGGCTTAAAGGAAGGGAAAAAATGGACATTGCACACTCATTAAAGCTATTAAAAGAAGAATAAGTTATTGTCTTGTATTTTAAGAAGAAAGAATCATGGTTGAAGAGAAGAAGAGAAGAAAAGAAGAGAAAAAGAAGAGAAGAGCTAGGGTTTGGAGATCTTTGAATAGTTCGAAGAATTTGAAACTTCAATAAGTATACATCTAAGCATCATTCTTCTTGATTAGATGAATGAAACATGTTTTGATGTTAGTTAAGAGATGAATATGTGTCGGAAGTTTTTGAGAATAGGTAAATCTATATGTTTAGTATTTAGGGTTAATGATCAAAGACAAATTTTGATGTATTTGTTTTGATATTGGGTTGAAATGAGCTTAGAAATGAAGTGGGAATGATGGTTTAGGGTAAGATGAGTTATATTTGAAAGATGAGAAGCATATGGATGTAGAATGTCAAAAAATAGGTTATCGGGAGGTTTCTGGGCTTGTTCGCCGCGGTGAACTTTTGCCCTCGACGCGGTGAGCTCCAACATTTTCGCCCCGGCGAAATCTAATTTTCTTGCACAAACCTGTTTCGGTATTTTGAGGATAACTTTCGATGTAGATGTCCAAATTGAGTGATTTTTAATTTGGTGTAAACTAGGGACATAGGGATACAAGTTGTATGAAGGAATCAAGTTCCAATTCAGTTTATAAGAATTTAAATTTTTGTATGGAAGTTGAGCATAGAATGTTGTTTCACTATAAGAATAGTCTGAAAATATTTTAGGCTTATCTTTTAGAGTATTAAACCAAATTGGATGATTTTGGAGTAATTAGAAACTTAAGACAATGGGGAACATTGATCTCAAAGAAAGTATTATCAAATTGCTTAATTTACTTTATCATAAATTGGAATTCCTATTGAATGCAATTTTTGGTTATTGTTAAAGGAAATCAAGGAAGGCAAGAGGAGCAAAGTATGAGGCAACTTTGAGCAAGTCTTTAAGCAAGGAAATCAAGGTGGGTACATGTTTATAATAGAGTAAATAAGCCACTCATTGTTTCTTCAAATCAAGGAAGTTTCATGATTTCAACTACATCATCAATGTTGCCTTTATTGTTTTTTGAATGAATTGTGAAATTGTTATATATTTGCTACATGAATTGTGTTGATGAATGATGCAAGGACTTTGAAAAGGGTTTCTGTTTAAAAGAATACATGTTTATGAAATTATGTTTGCAGAAATGATTTTTGCAAGGATATGAAGTTTATGAAAAGCAAGTTTTCAAGAAAATTTGCCATTATGGGCAACAAGTTTGAAAGATTATTAAATACATGCTATATGGGTTTCGTTTAGTCCATTTTGTTGTCAAGTGCACTTTGACTAAAGGCTTCTCCCGCCTGCCCACTAATGGCATGGACCTCCTTCATGGACTCCCACATGTTCACGACTTCAGAAAACCACTATGTGGGATTGTGTTAGCTTGTTCTGTTCACGACTACACAAGTCCCTTATGGGAAATGTGTTAGCTCATTCTGTTCAAGACTACACATGACCCTTTATGGGAAATGTGCTAGCTCGTTTTGTTTATGGACCTTCCAAACTATTTTGATATGCTTATGTGCTCATGATATGTTTGACATGATGGATGCATACATGATTCGTAATATTGTAAATTTTTGACAAATTGAGAATTGCATGAAATAAACGTTTTATGATTTTTAAATGCCGAATTACTATGGTTATGAAAAGGTTCAATGAAAATGAGTTTTATAAAGGGTTTTTGCTTGTTTCTCAATTATAAACTTGTTACCCACGAGCTTCAAGCTCACCCCCTTTCATCCCCATCTTCAGGTAATAAGCAAGAGAGCAAGTGATCAAGAGCATAAAGGCATTTGGCAACTACAAGATAGTTAGCTTTTGTACTAAGTTAGTTTTATTTTTGAGTAGCTTTAGTGGCGTATCGAACATGAGCATCCATGTGTAATTTTGTATTAAGCGAATGATGTCATGTTTATAAGTGATTAAAGCTTTGTAAAACTCCTTCCTTTTGAGGTTATTGAATGCGAATTGTTGTTATTTATACAAGTGAGATGTGTTATGGAAAAAGGAATGATAGGAAATTGTGAAGGATGAGAAATTGTGTTAAGCAAGGAATTAAATGAGTAAAGAGATTAGAGAGTACGATGAAATAACACTGGTAGTTGAATTGTCATGAATTGATGTTACCTTAGAGGGAGTGAATTAGGGAAAACTTAGAGTGAAAGTAAGGTTTGGATAGATGGAGAAGCCTAGGGAAGGGTCTCAAGTGAACTTTTCCCGAAAGGTACTAGTATGGTCAATTTTGCATTTTCGTCGCGGTGAAGTCAAGCTTCTCGCCGCGGCGTAATTATCCCGAGAGGAGCGGAAAGGAAAAATTTTGGACCTTCGTCGATGCAAACTTTTCCCGAAGGGTTTCCGCAGAAGTGTTGGTCCGTTCATCACGACGAAACATGAAGTTTGCTGCGGTAAACTTTTGGGGACCCAAGACCCAACATTTTTTTTTTTGGCTTCCTGAGTCAAGAGTAGGACTCCAGAAACGAGGCCCACATGTTATGACATCAAAGCAGAAAGATGAACCGAAAATGGTCAAGGAGATTTAATTGGAACACACCCACGTTTTATGGTTCAAGGGTTAGATTCTGAAAACGGGGTCTAACATGTTTGGTATTATAGCAAGAAGAGATTTCGAGGAACCATGCTCAAGTATGATGGTATCTTATTAAGAGTTGGATTCCGAAAACGGGATCCAACACTTACCATTAAAAATTATGTTTTTGACATTATTATTGTTTTTATAACACATAAGAAAAATTCATCAAAATTCACATAAGAAATACATAAGATATAAAATCTTTAATATCAACTTTTAGTGACGATTTAAAAAATTTGACACCAAAAGTCTAGGCTTTGGCGATGAAATTTCGAAACCGTTGCAAAAGATTGAACCTTTTGCAAAAATATAAATAAATCATCACTAATGACCTACCTTTAGCGATGATATAGTAAAATGTTGTGATTTTAAAATCTTTAATATCATGTTTTGGCCATGGACATTAGAAATTCGTCGCCAAAAGTCCAACTTTTTGTCACGATTACGGGAATCATCACCAATGGCTAAATATTTCATTAAAAATTTTCTAAACCATCGTAAAAAAATGTACATTTTGTAATGATTCATATAAATCATTGCTAAAGACCTAAATTTTTCTTCGATATCATAAAACGTCACAAAACCTTCACTTTTGGCAACGAATTCTGAAATTGTGGCCAAAAGCTGACTTTTAGCGATGATTTTCAAATCCTTGCCAAAAAACAAAGTGGCTAAAAGCCACTTTTTTAATGAGTTAAAAAATGAAGAGTTTAAATCCCATTAAGTCAACAAAATCCAAATTTTGACTGATAATATTATTAATAATGTTATTGATAAAGATTTAGCATAGCTAAAAATCATTACTTAACCAATACTTTGACCAACTGATAACTATATTATTTAAATATGTAATAATGAAAAGATCTCATAAAGTGCTATAATGTGTTCAATCGAATGCAAAAATCTCATAGAGCACTATGTGTTCAAGAACTTATAGTTCAATTACCAAAATTTAGTATTGAAGAGTTTTGTGAGGTTTAAGAATCATATACAAGTAGTAGAATTATATCTCAACTTAAAATTTTAGGGTAATGGATTATAGACCTTATATATACTTTTTTAATATATGATAATTCTACTTGTAGATTTCTAACATCTTTATTTCATATGTGAATTCATCTACATTGGACTAGCTTCCTCTCAACTCAAAGTTAATCCAAAATAATTTTAGTTACTGATCTGCAAAATCCTTATCCTATAGATCTGTAAATACAAGTGCACCTATCAAACATAGTACGATGATGGTGAATATCAAGTGTCGATCTCACAAGAACTACAAGTACTAAAGTTACCAATTTTTATTATCTAATCTACAAATTAAGGTGATAATGGTTTAATTAAAATGAAAAAAATAAACTAAAGTTCAACAAATTAATAACCAAAAATGCAAATCATCTAAAGATTAACTGAATCAAACAAGTAATACCTAGGTAATGAATCCCCTTAGGATTTCTTAAGCTATCAGTCCTTTATGATGCAATTTAGTTAAAGATCATTGGCTTGTAGAAATTTATATATTATGTTAATTTCTTCCTCAAGACTATCAACTAGGATTGGAAATCAGACTCTCACTTGACCAGGTTTAATTTTACTAAACTCAGCCCTAGACAGATAGCTATAAGGAAAGTTTTGTAGAAAATGATGGGTTTTTTATTTTTAATTTAAAAATAAAAAATTGGGTTAGATGGAATGAGTTAGACTTCATCGATTGAGCCTGAGCCTGATCAGGCCTCAATTTGACCATAGGCATAGGCATGCTCGGTCTAGCTCAACCTATTACCATATATACTATCACACCTAGTCTTAGGTTGATTGATTGAAATCTCTTTCTAGTTAAAACATTTAAGATTGCTTTAAATTGTTTATGAATTTCACTATCAGGTTTCATCATAATTTGAAAGATTCATGTCGATTTATCTTTAGGTTTGCATGTAACTCCTTTCAATTATTTTAGATCTATTCATACAATAGATTTCTCATCTCAAATGCATGAAATCATGCATAAACCAATCCATAAATATCAACTTAAGAAATAATGAAAACATATAATTCAATCCAATGAATTAATAATCAAATTGCATTAAATAGAAAATAAAATCACAAAATTCATCCCAAGGTTTATCCCACCAAGGCACTAAACAAATTTAGTTCATAAAAGTTAAAAAAACTTAATCAAGGATTCAAAAGAAGATTTAAAAATAAGATAATTTATTACATATGCTCTTTTTCTAATAAAATCTACCGAAACTTTGATGAAAATATGCTCATTATGTAGATCTCTAAGTCAATATTCAAGTCTCTATTTGTTTAAGATTTAAAACTGTGCTTAAAACTTTAACTCCTTGAATTGCCCTTCTAATTTCCCTTTTATACTTCAAAATTATGGTTTCTATACTGGACATAGTCACCCACACAACTATGCATAGTAAATGTGTCCTTAAATCTGACTTCAAAAAACAATAATCGTGTAAAAACATAGCTTTGACAACTTACATGGTCTATGGATATGGTTGTCTTTAAGACTATATTAGCATATCTGACCTCAATATGGGTATAACATCATCTTTCAATATATGCACAGTTATATGGACTTATTTGGTAATTCATGTTTTTATGTATGCTTTCATTATCTTATTCATTTAACATTAAGGACAATGACATATTTAAAAGCAAGGGGTGAATATCTAAGAATTTGAATTTTTTGTTTGTTTAGTTTATATTTTATATGTTTTAGTTCAAATTTTTGTTTTTAGTTTTTTTATTTTTTGATTATAAACTCATCAATTACTTTAGGTCAATATCAAGAGTTTATACATAATTTTATATTGAGATTGTTTGTTAAAAAGTAAGTATATAATATGATTAAATGATTTCAATGTGATATTCACTTTGTAAATATTAGGAAACTAAATTTATTATGTGATAATACTTTGATTTGACATATGTATCCTACGAGAATTTGAGCTTTCATGTTAAGCTTTTCTTTTGAAAGTGGATATCTTCTTTGACTTTGAATGTAACTTGAATTTCATCTTTCAAATATAGAAAAAATATTTGCCACTCTAATCATTTGTTTCATACAAACTAGCTAACTTAAACATAATCCAAGTAGATCTATATAAGTCTAAATCAACTACTTTGGCAATAATTTTAAAATATATAATTAAATAAAAGACTAATAAAAATATTTTTTATTTTTTAAATGAGAAAAGGGTAGCTTCTTATCCAATTGTTATAAATTGTAATCAATACTAAAAGATAAACATACAAGCATATGAATTTGAGGTTTTCAGTGAACTAATCTTATAAATCTTACTATTAGAATGTATTTATATTAATTACACTATCATAAGATCTTTGTAAATCACTATCACAAGAGGATTGCTATAAACTTAACATGAATTGATGTTCGAAAGGTAATCCAAGTTCAACAAGAGGAGAAGGAGTTTTTTGCTCTAGTAATAGTTAGCAAAGTTTAGGTATGATTGCAATATTTATCTGGCTTCTAGTATCAAAGTGGAACTTTGTACTATTTAACACAATTTGAAAATAATGAAAATGCAAAGGTATGTCCTGTTGATTATTCATATTGACTCAAGCATGGCTATTAATCTAATTAAGTGAGCAAACACTTCCTTTCATCCATATGGTGTTCTCGTGACGACTGCAGATTGCTTTTTATGAACTTATAGGTAACTAAGCCAACATATGCATTTCATGAAGGGAATATAATAGCTAATCTTCATGCTAATTATATTCATGAAGGGAATATAATAGCTAATCTTCATGTTAATTATATTTTATCTTTTAATAAATATTTAGTTATTTTTATTCTCCATTTATATAGTTGGGTACCACAATCATAAGAAAGGGTAATAATTCCTTAAAAGAAAAGAATTAAAAAAGTCCTAAACTAATTCCCTTGCAACAGTGCCAAAAACATATTGAACAAGTTTTATCTAATGTAAAACCCTCAATATTTCGCAAGTATACAAATCGTAAACTTGTAGTAATTGAGGTGTTGATCCAACGAGGAATTAGCTAAAATTAAATAAACCTAACTTTGTCTAAGGTTGTGAAATATGATTTGAGAGAAAATAAAATTTAGAAATTAGACAATCAAATAAAATTGAGCACTTAACCACTTAACAATTGAGTTGTCACAATAAAACAAGGATGATTAAGTATGAAAGTATAAGATTCATTCTATCATCCTTTTGCTCCCTTAACCATTTTTTATTCAATTTGGTTTTGATCCTAAATTTTCTAAAGGTTTGATTATTCTCTCTCAAGTCCTAATCATTTAACCCCAATTAATAATCCCTAATTGACAACAAAATTCTAGATTTGTAATCTCTCAATTTGCAAAAACAACCTAACATTTTCAAATAGTTATTAAGCAATTTGTTGGATAATCGAGTTCTCACACAAGATCTCTCTTCGTATGATCATCAATTTGATCTTTTCCTGACTTATTAGGTTGTTAACTCTCATTATCCAACCTAATTAGATTAATATCGACTCGTTCTCTCGATTTGTTGTTGAAGTATAAGCAAACGCAAATATCACAACACCCAAAACATTATATTGAAATAAAAAATGTTCAAGTCACAAAATAAGCCAAGGACAAATCCCAATATGAAATCAAAACATCATCAATGTGTATAACATCTTCCAATCCAGTTCAAACATCAATTTTAATGAAAATAAAAAAGAAAAGAAAGAAAAACTTAATTTGGAGTTGAATCTGCAAATTTGGAAAATCCTGGACAACTAATGCTCCTCTTGGTCTTCCTTGAATTAGTCTCAATTTGGTAAGATGGAGGCCACTCTTTTTTGAATGCTTTATGTCCTTAACTAGTTCTTAAGGCTTCTAGGTCCTTTCTAGGGTTTACCTACTTAATTTGGTTCCAAAATAAACCCAAAATGTTAAAACTACAAAAAGAGTCGCATCGTAGAAAAACTAAAATTCATTGGAATTGCTATCTGTGCTCTCTATCATGATCGTGACAAGAAAGTCACATTCGTGACCTACTTCCATACTTCCAATTCTTCTTTTTTCTTTAATTTCCTATTTACATACACTCAAACACATATCACACCCCTCTTGAAACATAAAATTAGGATCCAAATCATGCTCAAAACCACAGAAATACTTAGAATATAAATAAACACTAATAATAACATAATTCTAATCCTATATACATGATAGTCATCTAAGAAATACTCAAAAGCATACTTAAACATCCAAAAGATAGTATAATTTACACTTATCATGGTAGCTTCTCTATGACCTGTATCTTCACTCTGTCCAATTCAATTCCTCGGTGTAATATTTTATGTCCAAGCACTACTCCCTCATGCAACATGAAGTAGAACTTCTCCCAATTTAGAAAAGGATGTGGCACTTCAATTTCTCCACAAACTTTGCAAACTATGTATTTAGTTTTTTCTTTTGCAATCACTGAGGAGATGGGATCTTGGGTGGATATGGAAAAGGGGGCAACATAAAGAAGGTATTTGCTTATGTCCATATCCTTATTCTTTTTGTGGTCCTTCTTTATAATATAAGGAAGGTATTCAAAGTGTGATTGCCTTTAAGTGCTCCCTTGGGTTTGCTTCAGTGTTGCTTGAGATGATCCCCACACTCCGTACATATAATGCATTTGCCAATTAGCTCATTTAAACTTCTAAATTATGGATGGAAAAGGCATGATTCTTTGTTACTTGTTCGAATCTTCCTTCCAACCTTTTATGAGCGCCACCCATGCTTCCAAGCTTATCCAAGATTTTTTTCTAACTTATTGTCCATAGAAATGGGTTTCTCCTGTTGAAATCTTGGTGGCCTTTAATGTTAGAATTGACCTCCTACATTGTTTGACCAAGAAAATTTTGGGAGGTTCTTCCACCCAGGATTATATGTGTTTGAGTAAGGATAGCTTCCCCCCTTCAGGTAATTCACATCTTTACTAAATTACTTTAATAACAGATGAAAAGGAGGCTTTCATGTTGTTAAGTTGTCAAATTAAGCTTTCAATTTTGGTTTGCATTTTTTTTATTGAGTCAACAACAATTGCTCCCTTCTGCTCACTAAAGGTTGGTTGTTGTCTACTTCTACCCATCATCCAAAGACAACTACTACTTACCATTTCCTCCAACAATTCCTCTGCTTCCTCAACCATCTTTCTTATTATAGATCCTTTAGATGCTGCATCAACGGTGCCCCGTCTAGTGGAGTAACTCCAATGTAAAAGTTTTGCAGAAGGAATTCTTTGGGTAAATTATAGTGAGGAGACCTCCTTTGCAAATCATTATACCATTCCCATGCTTCATAAAGTGACTCCCCATCACTTTGTTGGAAAATTATAATTTCCTTTATCAACTTTGTTGTCTTGGTAAGAGGGAAGTACTTATATAAAAATGGACCAACTGCTCCCATGTTGTGGTGTTTGTCAGGCTTAACGAATGATACCGTGCCTTGGTTCTATCCCTAAGTGTGAAGGGAAAGAGCCTCATCCTAATATAATCTTTCGACATTCCATGATATCGGAAGGTAACACATATTTCTAGAAAATTCACCAAATGGAGATTAGTATCCTCATTAGTTAACCAATGAAACTACACATTAGTTTGCAGCATGGTCAGTAAAGTTGTCTTAGTCTTGAAAGATGTAGCTTGCATTGGTGGTCGAGTGATGCTTGGTTTGTAGCATTGGATCCTGGTCTCATGAAATCCATCAAAGTTTATGACTAGTCTCCTTGATTTGCTCATTAATTGAATTCTTGATTAAACTCTTCCGCCATTATTTCTTCAAATTCTTCTTTATGGCTTCTTGCTCTTCGAATTACTCATTCCAATTAGGTGATATCAAGTGCTAATATTTCGGTGATCCTATTTGAAATTTGAGTAACTCTTATGTTCATGCAATAACACGACTATAAGAGAGGCAAAAAATTCCTTAGAATAAAGTAATCCAAATAATTATTCTAAACTAAGTCCTCGACAACGATGCCAAAAAATTGTTAAGCAAGTCTTATATAAACCCTCAATGTTTCGCAAGTGCATGAATCATAAAGCATACTAGTTGAGGTGTCAGTCCCAAGAGGAATTAGCTAAACTAATTGAATCCTAACTTTGTCTAAGGATATAAAAATGTGATTAAAATGAAAATAAAACTAAACAGAAAATTAAGCAATTGAGTATGGATTGACGGAAACTGAAATTCCAAAATTGACATAAGAAAATCAAAATAAAGTACTGACCACTTAAGAAATGAGATATCTCAAAAAGACAAGATCAAACAATTATAAAAAGATGAGATTCAATCTATTGTCATTTTACTGCATTAATCATTTTTTATCTAATTGGTATCGATCCTAGATTTCCAAAGGGTTGATTATTCTTTCTCAAGATCTAATCGTTAAACCCTAATTAATAATCTCTAATTAAATCTGAAATTTTGATTTTCAATTTCTCAATTAAAAAAAATAGCCTACATCTCCAACTAGTTCTTAAGCAATCTAATAGACAATCAGTTCCTCACATAAGATCTCTCTTTGTATAATTATTGATTTGATATTTATATGATCTATTGGCTTTTAGTTCTTATTAACAAACCTAATCATGTCACTATCGATTCAATCCTTTGATTTATTATAAAAATATACAAAAACCATAAACATCACAATACCCAAAGATTCTATTAACATCAAAAGGAAATAAGTCGCAAAATGATTAAAAAATCCCAAAATGAAGTTAGAATATCATTAGCAACATATTCAACATCCTCAAACCCAAAGCATACATCAAGATGAAATGAATAATAGGAGGAAATAGAAAATAACTTAAGATGGCTAGGTTGGAGTGGTTGGACAACAGCTAGCTGAAGCTCCACTTCTCTTCTCTCCTTCTTCTCTCTTACTTGTGATGTTTCTCAAGATGGAAAATGGAGGTTCTCTGTCATTTTATGTTCTTATATAGTTCTTTGTCCATTTAGGGTAAAAACTAGGTTTTACCTATGACAAAAAGTTTATCTAATAATTAAAATAAAAGGAGCTCCCTGTATCTAGCAAGCGCCTATCACAATCGTGATAGGGATATCACCATCGTGACATTATGAAAATTAGCTTTTGTCATGATTGTAACACAGGTGTCATGATCATGACCCTAGGTGAGACCTTCTATCATGATCATGGTTCCTTGTTCCTTTTGTCCAAGCTTTCTCTAACTTCCTTCAATCTTCTTCATCTAATTTCATACACTGACAAACACATCAAAATAACTCAAGCACACAAAATTAAATTCCATTATCATGTTCTAAACCACAAAACACTAAACAAAAAACTCAAAAACATATTAACATAATTCTAAACATAAACATGCATACATCATCTAATCACTCCTATAAACACACTAAAAAACCTACCAAAACATAATGTAAACTACAACTTTGAGAAGCCCAGCAATCGACAGGGAAGATCTTTGAAACAAGTATGCAACAAGAAATATTGAGGATGGATATAGATGAAAATAGTCAAATGGACAGCAAGATAGAGGAAGAAAACTTACCTAATGATGGTAATGCTGATGCTACACTAGCCCAATCGACCAATATGTAGTAGATTACATTGTAAGTCCTGTAATCTTAGAGCAGGAAGCTGATATGCAAGAAGGTAGTTATAATAAGATTGCTACCTCTTCAAACAAGTTTGAATAATAATGCACCTAAGCTATTAGAAGTTAGTAGTAGTCAAGGATATAGGGTTATAGAGGATGTCCTGTTGGGTCCCGTTTTCGGAATCCAACTCCTGCTTAACAAAATACCGTCTTGAGCGTGGTTCCTTGCTTAACACAATTTCTCATCAGTTTTTTTTCCACTAACACATCTCAACCTCATCCATACACAAATTCATATTCCTCTCAATATCATCCATACATAAATCATAATTCATTAACATCAAAAGAATACTGAAGTAACATTTCTAATCCCAATACATCAA
>JANZLX010000009.1:5100729-5112111 GCA_025531955.1 Erythroxylum orinocense | reverse complement strand
AAAAAGGCCGTACCAGGTTGATTTCCAGCCTTTGGTTTAAAGAATCAAGAAGAGGAATAATACTTAGTACAACAGAAGCTTATCTTTTATAGGAAAAATTCAATTAAAATCAATTCAATCATTAATAGCCTGCATGTTTATTATGCTTCCCATATGATGTTTTCAAAGAATCTAGTCAAAGATCATAGAGAAATTGATGACGAATTTCTTATGGTTATGCGATATTAGAAGAAAGATCAAAGGCAAAAGTTAAATATATAGACATTTGATTACTTAAAAAGGAAGGAGGATTTAGTATCAACTTAATTAGAACCACTAATAAAGTATTGTTGAACAAGCTTAATTGTAGAATTCTAGTGGACAAACAGACATTACAGGTTAGATAGATTCATTTTTATTATATAGAGCATAAAAACTTTTGGAATATCATTCCAATAGCACCAATATTAATGCACATCCTTAGGATGATGGAGTTAGTGAGGATAAAAATTAAGATAAGATTGGTGATGGTCTTAGTATGAATTTTTTACATGATAACTAGAACATTAGGGGCCCTCTCTCTAATATTAATGAGTTTAAATAATTCATGATAATGCCCCCGTTAGAAATGTTTTATTTTATAATATTTTTCAATCTTACTAATATGGACAAGTTATAGATTTTGGGAATTTCACTTTGTCCTCTTGTCAAAACTAATATGGTAAGGTCCAATTTAGTGGCTTGGATACTTTTGCTGCGTTTAGTTGTTGTTTCCAGTAGTTGAAGACTGAACAGAACAGAAATTTGAAGACGAAACGGAACAAAATTTGGAGACGGAACGGTGTTTGATTATGGTAGACATAACAGAGAAAACTGTCTCTATCTCAAAGACAGAATGTGTTTGGTTGCGTTTTAATCCACCTTCTCTAGCAGAAACTTCTCCTTTGGCGGGATGTAAGCTCTACTACCAATTCATCTTTTGAATGCTCAACATTTTCTTCAAGTCTAAATGTTAAGGAAGGATCACTTGTCTAGGGCGAAGAGTTTGTTTTGTGCTATTAACCAGAGGATTACAGATAGCTTAGGAGGTAATTTCTTTTCCCAAATGAGATTTGCCCATAGATGTTTATGGGAGAGTGCTGAATAGCTTAGTATTATAATCCCTGATTAAGAATAAAGATCCAACTTTTGAAATATATTTACTTAAAAGATAAAAGCATATTTTAAGAAAGAGAGCTTTAGAAATAGCTTTTAAATTTATTATTAATTATTTAAGAAACCACAACTGAAAATTAGTCATTCGGGTTCTTACTAAGCAAATGTGTAGTTGACTGCAGTTGTTCCAAGTATCGTTACGAACGCCACAACTACTGCCAAACGCAGTGGCTGTCCGGTGCTCCGATCTGCAAATTCAGCTCTCCGATAATGGCTTTGGTCTCCGATACTCCCAACCAATCCCCAAGTCCTCCCTCAGAAAACCCTGATTCACCAACCCAAACTGTCGTTAAAGATGAACAGTCACTCCAACGCCAACAACAACAACAACCACACAGCGAACATAACCCATCAGCAGTACCAACAACGCAATCGGCCATTGAACCCCAGTTCACTAAAACATTAACCATAGAAACCACCGATGACCTCGACCCAAGTGAAGATGATCCAAACCAAAACGACCCAGAAGATCTAGCTACTGCTTTGTCTCCAACAATCTCCAGTACCCATGTGTCCTCTGCCGTCCCTGCTTTGCAGACCTCGTATCGGCGCGGAGGTGGCAGTAAACGCAAGAAGATGAACAGAAGACATGCAGCTCAGGAGAAGAAAACCCGGAGAATGCTCGAGATTCTCGCCGGAAACCTAAAGCCGGTTCCTTTCGTGCCCAACAAAACCCTAGACTTCAATTCCCATGAACCCCTTTTGAAACGACTTGGGTTATGGGAATTTGTGCATTTGCAATTCGATTTTAACATTCGCACTGATCTTATTGCGCAGTTGATTGCGAATTACAACTATTCAAATCGTTGTAGCTATGTTAATAGGATCCGTATTAAGGTCAACCGTGCCGATTTAGCTCGTGCGTTGAAGCTACCGGGGAAGAAAGAGAAGTCTGTTGTGATTGATAATGCACCGGAGATGAAGGAAACCGAAGAGTCGATAGGGTTTATAAAGGAATTGTTGTCTAACTGGGTATTGTTGCATGAAGATGCTTGGATTATGCCTTCGGAGATAGTGAATTGGAGGACCGCAATATTAGAAGGGAATTTTGAGAGGGTTGATTGGGCTGGAATGATTTGGTCTATGATGGAGAAGGAACTTTCTGCAGGAGCGAATTTAGGACAATGTTTCTACGCATCGCATTTGCAGTATTTGATAAAGGATCAAAGGGAAGAATTGTTGAAGGAAGAGCCTGTTGGAATGGAGGTTGATGTTAAAGAGGAGGAAGGAGATGGAGATGTGAGGATGATGGAGGGTGTGAAAATGGTGGAGGATGTAAAAATGGTGGAGGACATTCACAGTGGGACCGAGTTGGAGGAGCATAATATTGAATTGAGTCTTGGAAATACGGATATTGTAGTGAAAGGCGATGGGGAAATAGAGGAGAAACTGCATGTTAGCACTGAAGATAAAGTAGAAGTTGAAAAAATTAATGAGGACGAGCAGCAGGGTAAGCTTATGAGGAGTAGCATGGTTGGGCATTTTCTGCAAGGATGTAATAATCTAGATGGTGTTGGTGGGGAGGAAATTGAAATGGAGAGGAAGAAAGAGGAGGAGGAGGGAGAGGAACAGGGAGAAGACCAGGAGGGAGAGGAAGTGGAAGAGGGGAAAGGAGGGGAGGAGGAGGAGGAAGAGGAAGAGGAAGAGGGAGAGGGAAAAGGAAGGGAAGGGGGAGAGGACGAGGATGAGGATGACAGAGGTTTTAATCTCTCCCTGAAAGATGATGCTTTTGAAGGCTTAAATTCTGAGAATCTTATTTCAGTGATGGAAGCAGTGCCAATTCCGATTAGTTCAGAGGCACCACCGTGCAATAATGTGTCTTCAGGTGAGTTTCTGGCATCTAGGATAAGTACACAGGCAATCCCTGGTACTTCTTCATTATCTGATATTGAGAATGGCATTAACAAGAGAGACATTGAGCATCTTGGCAATGATGATGCTCATCACACGCATAACGGTAGTACTAAGAGGTTGAGGACTGATAGACCTTGGGATATGAAGTCATCTGATTTTTATATGTGCATGGATGAAATGCATCATTTGATGGGAAAAGCTAGGATGTTGTATGAAGCAAAAGAACAGGCATCTCAACGAATGACTGTGAATGAACAGTTATTGTTGAATGAGTTGCAGGGACGGGATAACCTAATTCAACAATTGCACAAGGCCAAGATGGAGGAAGAGCACAAGAGACAAGTGGAGGTGTTTAAGCTTGAACGAGAACTGTATATGATGGGAAATCTTTTACAGGGGTACAGAAAGGCTTTGAGGGACACACATAAAGCATTTTCAGACTACAGAGCAAAGTATCCTCTGCCTGAAGAACCGATCTATAAGGATGCAGGACCTGGTGGTCTTGTTTTAAGCACCATGGAATTGGATAAACAACGATTGAAACAAGAGGAAGAAGAAAGGCAAAATCTATTGTTGATCGAGAAGCAGGCTAGGGAATTTGAATCTGAGTTTCTTGCAAAATTTGAAGGATATAAAGAAGATGTTGAACTAGTGGGTGAAAGGTTGCAGGATACTGAGAAAAAAATTGATGTTCTAAAGGAAATGCTTGCCAGAAAACGGAAGGCAAGGGAGACCGTAGAATGTGCTTCTACCGGAGATTGAATTGCAAATTTGTGGAATGTAGTGGGGGTGCACCTACATGTAAGTTAGATGATGCAGCTTTATCTCTGTCGTAAATTAGCTTATTATTTGTTAATGCAAATGATTCTGTTTAAGGAACCTAGAAGCTCAACACATTTGACTACTGTTTTGATATTTTCCGAAGTTGCTTATGGTTAAGTATACAGTATGGACTCACTTGTACCATATCTCTTTGTATGGTTACTTCGTGGATTTTTAACATGCAGTTTGACTTTGTTAATTATCAATAGCTTGCATGAAAGCTTGGTGAACTCCAGCAGCTAGCTGCCGTTTGCACTAAAGATATGGGATTTTGGTTGGAGTACTTTTGGAACTCTAAAACAACTTCATGGTTCCTCACCATTTAAAATGTTTGTTTGCTTTCATGAATTAATTTTTGGGTTCTAGTTGACCTATTTTCGTGTTAGTCAATATTTACTACCACAAGTGCACGGTGTAGCTGTAGCTAATATCGGAAGATACGGGTCAATCTTACGAGGACGATGAGTACTAGTAATGATTGTTATTTTATTATCTAGTGTAAAGATTGATTGTGGTTGTTTTAACTAATGAAACTAAAATTAAGTAAATTAATTAAACAAAGCAACACGATTTAAGCAAGAATTCCAGTAAGTTAATTACTGATATCAATTAATTAGTATCTAGGCTTCAAATATCCCTAAACACTTATTCAATTGATTAATAGTCATGCAATTGTGTTGTTGATTAATTCAACCGTAAAGATTCCTAAGATATGCTAGTAGCTGACTTTGAGTCTGCTAACAACTAATTTTAAGGTTTCTAAGCAAATTACTCAGGTTAAAACTTATAGGATCGTGTTACCGTATTATGAATATTTCTATTAAGTTTGACCGTAATCTAGAAGATTTATATCATCATATCTCTAATATTGCAATTAACTCTTTTCAATTATTATAAATCTATTTAAACCTAGAATTTTTCAATCGCTATGAATGAAATCAAAATAGAGTCTAATAAATTAGATTAAGAGACAATCATAAAATTGATAATTGGATTGCAATAATCAATTAACTATATTGTATTCACAAAATAATCAAAACATTTCATAGTATTCAAGTAGGGTTTATCTAACATAAACACTATAAATCAGCGAACATGAAATCATATCTATGTATACAGAAAACATCCGATCTTGTGTTTTGATGGATCTCTTGATAAAAACTATGGGCCTCCTGCTCCTTAATCTCCAATCGTCTCTGGAATCACCTCTGAATGTCTCAGAACAATGTCAGCCGCTTCATTCACTCTATTAACTTGTGATTGGGCAAATTAATGGGGTTTGTGGGTTTTTAAATGGGGTGATTTCAAGAAATAAAAGGTTAAAGGTTCAACGGGACTAGCAATAGATAATAAAAAGGTAGGTCATTTAAGCTAAAGGTTAAAGCAAAAAAGGCCTTAATCATTTCTATCTAGCATGCATCCAGTTGATTTAAACCGATTCAAAGCAAGTTTTGAAGGTAATTACTAGAGAAAACATTATACAAACAAGGAAATGAAATGACTATAGAATGAAGTCATAAAGGTTCAATTCCTCACATAGGCTCAAATGAAGGTTCATTATGCTTTTATACATTACCTCATTGTTCAAATGTCAAGTTCAGAGTAAGCTTATGCAACCAACTACTTTCATCACTCCATATGGTTCACTCTCCACTCAAATAGCCTAATTTGAGTTCACACATGCATTTAATCTCATTCTAACTAGCATGACAGAATCTCATGGCAACACATTCATCACAAAGATTCAAATGTAAGGGAAATGACACACCTAATACTAACAACCTATCATGCATCCTAAATGACATGCAAAAGTTCAAATATAAATGCAAAGAATATCTCCCCACACTTGAACAAAACATTATCCTCAATGTGAGAAGGAGACATTGAAACACACAAAAGATGGAAATCAAACACAATAAATGAAAAGGCATAAACAACAACAAGAACTAAATGGGTTAGAACACGAACTCATGGTGATTGAGGCGAGGATGGTGTTGGAGGTACCAGTTTTTCCTATCATCTTTTGGTCCTCCAACAAGCAATGATACACAACAAACCTCCAAGTAACCTCAAAACACATGATTGAGCACCTAAACAACAAGAGATCAAAGGGCAAAACAAGTTAAAACCCAATCAAAACCAAACTAAACACTATCAAATCAAAGCAAAACCACACTAACACCAAGACAAGCAAATGAAAGACAAACATGCTAAGTTAAGGTCATTAACTTGAACATTCCATATGCAATCATGAAAGAGTGAGTGAAAGGAAAGAAAGTACTTCCCTTTTTTGTGATAATGGCCCTCCAAAATATAGCTTGCACCTATGGCCATTAACCTTAAAAGTTTCACCCTTTTCATTTTCCAACTCTAAAGCTCTATAGGGAAATACTTGAATAACCTTGAATGGGCCACTCTATCTTGACTTGAGCTTTCCGAGCAATAACCGAAGTCGTGAATTGAACAAAAGCACTACGTCCCACTCTTGAATTCCTTCTTCTTGATGTGGCCATCATGCCACTTCTTAGTCCTTTCCTTGTACAACTTGGCATTTTCATAAGCGTCATACCTTAACTCCTCCAATTCATCAAGTTGTAACAATTCATCAAGTTGTAACAATCTCTTCTTGCCAGCTGGCTTCCAATCCATGTTCAATTGCCTAATTGCTGATTAGGCTCCTCCAACTCCAATGGAAAATGGCAAGCCTTGCCATACATAAATTGATATAGTGTTGTACTTATGGGAGTTTTGATAGCCGTCCTAGAAGCCCATAATGTATCATCCAGCTTCAAAGCCTAATCTTTCCTTGAAGTGTTCACTTCCTTCTCCAAAATCTTCTTCAATTCTCTATTCACCACCTCACTTGGCCACTAGTTTACCGGTAGTAAGGGGTTGCCATTCTATGATAAACATTATATCTTCTCAAAAAAGCCTCAAAGGTTGTTGCAAAAGTGACTCCCTCTATCACTTATGATAGCTCTAAGTGCCCCAAATCTAGTAACGATCTTTTTGATGAACCGTTGAACCACCTTGCCATCATTTGTTGGAGTAGCTATTGCTTTAACTCACCTAGACACATAATCAACTCCAACCAATATATATGAGTTACCTAGGGCAGGTGGGAATAGTCCCATGAAATCCAAACCCCATACATTAATTATCTCAACCTTCATGATGTTTGAAAGTGGCATCTCATATCTCTTCAAAATATTGCCCACTATTTGGCACCTATCAAATGCAATACAAAATATCGGGCATCCTTGAACAAGTTTGGCCGTTAGAATCCACACTCAAAATTGTGAATAGTCATCTTATTCGCTCCATAATGTCCTGTATAAACTAAACTATGACACTGAGTCAAAACTTCGAGCATTTCATCTTCAGGGACACATCTGCAAATCAAATTGTCAGCATTTCATCGTCAAGACAATGCTCTTTAATTTCCTCTTCCTCTTCATTTTGTACCCTTTCAAGTCCCAATAGGTGGTCCGCTACAATATTTTTTGCTCCTTTCTTGTCCTTAATCTCAATATTGAATTCTTAGAGTTGAAGCACCCATCGAATGAGCCTAGACTTGGCATCCTTCTTTGCAAAAGATAACGCAACGCCATATGGTCTGTAAAAACAATAACTTGTGACTCAAAAGATAATAATGAAAATTTTCACATGCAAATACCACTGCAAGCAACTCCTTCTCAATGGTGGTGTGGTTTAATTGTGCTATCGTCAAAGTCTTACTAGCATAGTAAATTACATGCAGCCTCTTCTCCTTTCGCTGCCCCAGCACACAACCAATGACAGGGTCACTAAGATCACACATTATCTTGAAGGGAAGTGACCAATATGGTGACGTCAAAATAGGTTTTGTTGTAAGTGTCGTCGTTACCCTATTAAAAGCATATAAACAATCATCATCAAACACAAAAGGCACATCTTTAACTAATAAGTTAGTTAAGGGTCTAGCAACAAGGAAAAATCCTTGATGAACCGTCTGTAGAACCCTGCATGACTAAGGAATGCTTGGATGCCCTTGATGTTGACCGGAGGTGGGAACTTTTCAATCACTTCAATCTTACCTCAATCTACCTCAATCCCCCTGCATGAGATCTTATGGCCTAAAACAATTTCATCTTGAACCATGAAATGACACTTCTCCCAATTCAAAACTAAATGAGACTCCTTGCATCTTTGTAACACTCTATCCAAATTAAACAAGCAATGATCAAAAGAGTCTCTAAAAATAGAGAAGTTATCCATAAATACCTCCAAAAAGTCCTCATTCATATCCACAAAGATGGCCATCATGCACCTTTGGAATGTGGTGGTGCATTGCATAGACCAAAAGACATCCTCCTGTAAGTAAAAGTCCTGTGGGCATATGAACACTTGATTGTATCCTGAATATCCGTCAAGAAAACAATAAAAAGCATGGCCAGCTACCCTCTCAATCATTTGGTCCATAAAAGGTAGTGAGAAATGGTCTTTCTTGGTGGCCAAATTGAGCTTCCTATAGTCAATGCACACTCTCTAACTTGTGATGGTCCTAGCGGAAATCTGTTCGCCTTTTTCATTCTCTATCACTATCATGTCTCCCTTTTTAGGCACACATTGCACCACTCACCCACTCGCTATCTGAAATTGGGTATATAATACCTACATCTAAAAGCTTCATCACTTCCTTCTTCGTAACCTCTTGTATGTTTGGATTTAACCTTCTTTGTCTCTCTCTCACTATCTTACATCCTTCTTCAAGGTTAATCCTATGCATCACCACATTGGGGCTAATCCCAGTCCCGTCTCAATGTTACTTTACTCGCTAAATCCTAACACCTCTCAAATGAAACATAGCTAAAACAACTAGCAGTTATATAATGCATGATTAATTTAATTTTACGATAATTTATGTTTAATTTAATTGTAATAATATGTCTAAAAATGTTATATTACTTGTTGTATAAATAAATTATGTGTAATTTAAAATTTTGAAATAAAATTATAAAATTTAAATTTTCAAATGTATACTTTGTTAACAAGGATAAAATTTGTTATATTAGAAATATATAAGTTAGAATATTAGAAATGAATAAGTAAAATTAGTTACTAAAAATTTGAAATGAAAAAAATAAAAAATTAAGGAAATATATAGTGTAATGTATTTGTTATAAATGGATAAAATATGCAAAGTAAATACAAATATTATAATATGCAAGCAAAAAACATATAACATTTAAAATTTTGTTATAAAATTTTAAATTTTGAAATTTTGAAATGTATACTAAGAAAAGAATTATGGTAGAATTATTTAAAATATATAAGTTAGAATATTAAAAATAAATTAGTAAACTTAGTTAGCAAAATTTTGGAATAAAAAATAAAAAACATTTGTGAAGATATAGTTCATTCTTTTGTTTATACGAAAGCAGGTATTAAAAAGAGGAGAGCAACTCTTGATCTCGTTTCATCTATGGTTAATTAGATAGCTAATCCGAAAATCCCCGGCACGCACTCCCGAGTCCCATCTTAATGTTACTTTACTCGCTAAATCCTAACATCTCTCAAACGAAACATAGCTAAAATAACTAGGAGATATATAATGTCCAATTAATTTAATTCTACGATTATTTATGTTTAATTTAATTGTAATAATATGTCTAAAAATGTTATATTATTTAATGTATAAATAAATATTGTATAATTTAAAATTTTGTAATAAAACTATAACAATTTAAATTTTGAAATGTGTACTTTGTTAACAAGGTTAAAATTTGTTATATTAAAAATATATAAGTTAGAATGTTAAAAATGAATAAGTAAAATTAGTTACTAAAAATTTGAAATGAAAAAACTAAAAAATTAAGGAAATGTATAGTGTAATGTATTTGTTGTAAATGGATAAAATATGCAAAGTAAATACAAATATTATAATATGTAAGCAGAAAACATATAACATTTAAAATTTTGTGATAACATTATTAATTTTGAAATTTTGAAATGTATACTAAGAAAAGAATTATGATAGAATTATTTAAAATATATAAGTTAAAATATTAAAAATGAATTAGTAAAATTAGTTCACAAAATTCTGGAATAAAAAATAAAAATTTTGTGAAGATATAGTGTAATGTATTTGTTATAGATGTATAAAGTATACAAAGTAAATATAAATATTATAATATCTAAGTAAAAAATATATCATTAGTCATAGGTGCGACTTATTAATTTTGTAAAATATAATTTTGTAATATTTTAGATAATTAAAATAATGAAAAAAAGTTTGCATAACATAAAATTTTATTTAATGTGTAAATGAATATTATGTAATTTAAAATTTTTGATAAATTATAAACATTTAAATTTTGAACTGTATAATAAGAAAGGAATTAACAAGGTTAAAATTTGTTAACATGATAGAATTATTAAAAAAGTGTAAGTTAGAATATTAAAAATGAATTAGTAAAATTAAATGAAGAAATAAAATTAGTTATATAGTTATTATTAACTATATAATTAATTAATTAATAATTATTATTATTATTAACCATATAATTGCATACATGTTACTTGATAAGGAGATTATATTACAATTTCATTGATTATGAGAGTTACAAGAAAAGAAGAAGAAAAAGGATTTGTAAATCAGGATCTTGCATTAATATACAAAATTTAAGCAGTTAAATACATCATGAAAGTATTAATCGCAGGATATACCCCGAATGCCACCAAAAATATTCATCTATCAGATGACAAGTTATGAACACACATATTGAACTGAAGTAGATAATTCAAAATAGTAAGACCAGGTACCTCAGCAACTTTATTTAGCTTGTCCCTAACGTTCTGCAAGAGCTAGGATAGGTCACCATCCCACTTATAGAACTCCAAGTCCTTACCGTTAAGTATCTTCTCATAAACCTGATGCAAAAGGAGACTCAAAGATTTTACCCTGGTAGAATCTTAAAATGAAAATTGCAAATGATTTCAAGTATAAATATAAGATCAGAAATGTAATAAGTGAGTTTAATGAGAAATTAGAAAGTGCATTTTGTACTTATGCAAAATATGGTATACACATACACGTAAATTGTTAAGTGATCGTTTCACCACAATAGCTTAAGCTATTATGTGAGGTCAACTTAATCGGTTTTATATATTCACTAACACACTACCTTAAGTGAAAGCCTTTTGGGCCTGAAACTTGCACAGGCTCACTCTACCTTGTGCTGAATAATAGGTGAGTGGTAGGACTTGAATTCACGACTACTTGGTCACAAAGGCTTTGATATCATCTTAAGTGACCGTTTCACCACAACTGTTGGCCCCCAAATGTTTTTTTTAGTTAAGCATGATCTAGAAAATTTTGAGGTTTGTAGTTTTGGGAGTAATTTTTTTATTTAATTATGTCTATGTTAGTGGAATTTATTTCAGGGGTTAGTTAAAGTAAAGGTGGTAAATTCATGTATAAAGGGGTATTTTGGGTAGTTTACTTAAGGTTAAAAACACTAAGGCATTAAA
>JANZLX010000009.1:5072033-5097090 GCA_025531955.1 Erythroxylum orinocense | reverse complement strand
AACTAAGTTAGTGTAAGTGAATGGAGGGAGTTAGAAACCAACCAAGGGCATAGTTGGCAAGGGACATTAAGTGAAGGACATTTTGGGAAATTTAAGAGGAAAATAAAAAGACAAAATTTGAGAGGGAGAGGGGCAAGTATCGTGGAAGGAGAGGAGATGAGAGAGAGAACGAGAATAAAGAGAAGAAGGGAGGAGAAATCGTGAAGGAGTAGAAGAAAAGAAGAAGAAGGGTCGAAAATCCAAGAAAGAAAGGGGAAAAATCATGGAAAGGGGAAGAATCAAAGCTCCTAAGGCAAGTTTTACCTCCTTTCTTCTTGTTGGTTGAGAGAGTGAGTGGTTGTGTTTCAATGGAGATTTCTAGAGAGAGAAAGGTGTGTTGTAAAGAAGAAGATGATAGAATCTTGTTTTCCTTTTAGTTTCTAAGTTAGGGTTAGAGTTTCTAACCCAAATGATTTATGGATAGGTTAGATTAAGGTTTGATTAAGGTTTTGGTGATTAAGGGAAAATTTGGGGATTTTTCATCAATTTACAATTAATGGAAATTTGCTTGTGTTTTAGTCACTCAAGAGCCAAATCAAGGACAAGAAGAAGGAAGCCATTGACTTTGGAAATTGCAAGTTGAAAGGTGGGTAAATCCTTTATAGTTTATGTGCGAAAAGGGCAAAATGTTTATGTATGCTATGTGAAATGATTTGCTTAGAATGATTGTTGTGTTAATATGATGTTTATCAAATTGAGGAAATAAATGAAATCGTGAATTTGCCATGTTATGCATTGAGCATGCTTGACGTTTTGATATAATCGTATGCCACCGAATGGAACCATGGCATTTTGAATATGTATGGAATATGTGTTTGTTTGGGCGAGAGAGGAACCATTTCGAGTCACATGCACGTTGACGACCTAAGCTTTATCCCAGCTGCCCGCTTGTGGCCCACGAGATTCGAAAATGGACTCATTTCGTTCACGACGTAAACTTCGATTTCGTCCTTTTCTTTACGAAACCCTCAAGCCATTGAATTGTGCTTTGCATTTGATGACCTATGAGTGCCTTGATGCATTTATTATATGATTGTGATTTAAATTGAGAAATGTTAACTGATTGAAAATGTTGAATTGTCATTGTGATATTTGTGCCTATATATGCTTGTCTTTGTATTTGGTTTATTGTGTGGCTCAGAGCCATTGGCTATAAATCGTTTAGCCACTGAGCTGTTAAGCTCAACCCATTTTTCCACTCCTCCGGTGCAGATCAGGAGGACCGGTAGTTCCTTGCAAGGCGTTTTGGAAAAATTCCGAGAGAGAGCTAGATTTTTCATTAAGATGATAGTTAGATCTTTGATAGCTTTACAAGCATATTGACCATGCATCATCAATTGTATTTTTGTAACTCTTGTAAAGGTATTCGGTGTAATGTTGATATGTTAGTAAAGCTATGGATGGAAATCTTGTATGAACTCATTTTTGAAATAGAAATGAATGAGGAACATGAAAGTTCCCTTTTGCAAGCTTTTGTGACTTGTGCCTTATTGATTTTGTTGAATGTGTACATTGCTTGAGATTGCCTTTTTGCTAGTGCTAAAATAGCTTTGAAGTTGAGAAGTTGAGCTTGACAAGTATTGTATAAGAAGTGTGAATGATTTGTGTTCAACATGTTGAGAGTTAAATGATGAAGTTAGAGGATGGAGATGATAAGAATTCAAAGTTATGTTTTGAGTTGAGATTTAAGTGTTTGATACATTTGAAGTAGTGGTTGAATGAAGTTGTCTTGGTTGGTTGGTGAAATTTTTGGATGTTTAGAAGTGTGTTTGATGCTTGGATAGACGATGGAAAGGCTTGGAAGGAGTTCTGGACTTCTTGTCCAGTGTGTGTCCGTTAAACAGACATGTAAGTCCATTTAACAGATACTCTCGGGTGAAATTGGTCACCCTGTCCAGTGTCTGTCTGTTTAACGGGCTCTCTCGAATGTTTAGAACCCTCTGCCCAGCTCATGTCCGTTAAATGGACATGACTGTCCGTTTAACGAACAATCTTTGGTTGATTTGGGGGTTTTGGCCACTTCATGTCCGTTTAACGGACATGCCCTGGTCAACTTTAGTATGTTGCGTTTTTGACTGTTTTCGAATTCGAATCTCGCTTTGTGGTTTCTAAATACCCTTGGTACCCCTCTTATGGTTCGTTGGGACAACCCTAATTGTAGGCACCCGCTACTGCTTTTTCGTTTCCGTTTTAGATAGTTGGGCTTCAGGAGCGGGATCCAACACCTTTCTCTATAGATATCGGATTAAGGAGTTATTTATATGGTTGGAAAGATAATTTCAAGAGATACAACTCTTATGAAGACCTCAAAGGTCAATTCTTTCATCTGAGGGTTCAGAAACAAAAGCAGACGAATGACATCATTTTGAGACGATGATGACATCATCAGACAATACAAGGTTGGGAAAATTACTATAACTTTCCCTACATATATCGGATTAAGGAGTTCTTGATATGGTTGGAAAGATAATTTCAAGAGATACAACTCTTATGAAGACCTAAGAGGCCAATTCCCACGTTTGAAGGGTAGAAAATGGATCAGAAGGTGACAATGAACAGTAACTAAGACAATCAAACTGAGATGCAAAAAGTCAAATTAAGATGATGCTAACGTCATATTAAGATGATGATGATGTCATTTTAAGACGGAAGCAAAAACAGAAGGTCAAACTAAGATGCAAAAAGTCAAATTGAGACGGAAGCAAAAGCAGACGGTCAAACTGAGATGCAAAAAGTCAAACTGAGATAGAGTCCAAGGCTGAAGCGATCAAAAGAGTATAATTTTCAGCTCAGATATCCAAAATTTTCATGCTATATACTGTTGGAAAGATGAAAGAAAGATCTACAACTTTCCAGAAGGTAACTTTGCCAAAATCTATTTATAACAATCCCAATTTTGCCCCTAAAGTCCAAAGATGAATTTTTCATTCAACAAACTGCACCAATTTCTTAACTTCAAGACAAATTTTGGGATTCTTAGAGACAGAACTGAAATTTGATTTCTTCATACGAAATGTAGCCATATATCTCTAATTTAATCGAAATTAAGAATCATCTCATTTGGACAACTAAAGAAAACGTTGTGGCTAAAAGACTGAAGCATACTCAGTGAATATTTTCCAGATCATATACCATTTTCTTTCAGAATCTTTCCTTAACCTAACTCATACCAAAATCACCTTTTTCTACTTTATTTACTTTTTATTCTTAACTTCATTTCAGATCACTATCATCCGAAAGAAAAACATAGTCCATGGTTAATAATGAGTACTAATAACGAACATACATATATGTATATATTCTTCATCAACTTAGTATACTTATTCATCTTCATTTTTGCTTTCATTTCCCTTATAACTTTCACCTTAATTCTTTCTATTTAAAAAATCTCTTATCAACCGAAAACACCCTAACAAATCATAAATCTATCCACTTTTATCATTCCCTACTTTACTCTTATCTATCATTTCTTGGTTCAAAAACTTTCATTCATTTGTTCTTGACTCGTGACTAAGCACCAAAATTTTTCATTCAGCATCTCTAATCTTTCACAAAAAGTTCGGGGTCTAACACATATGCATATAAGAAACAAATGTGAAAATGTAAAGAAAAGGAAATAAACTTCCTTTGGGTTGCTGCCCAAGCATTGCCTTTGGTTATTATCATTGGCTCGACTCTAGACTTTCTTCTCACGTGACAAAATTATGATATTCAAGTGTCACGTTTTGCGTTTTCTCTACATGAGGTTGTTTAGGATAAGGCTTCAGTTGATGATCTCTTATATTTGAAATCTTCCCTATTTTCAAATTCTTAATCTCTACTGAGTCCATGCACTCTGGAAATATCTTGAATATCTCTTCACCATTTTCTTCCTTGTTTAATTTCTCCAACTTGCTAGGAAAAGGTGAAGGTTTAGTCTTAAAAATAATTAAAGACTCACTACTCCCCTTCGAGTTGAATAATGTTTCCTTTTCTCCTTCGAGCTGCTTCTTCTCAACATCTTCTTCAAAAGAAATTTCTTGAGTAGTATTCTCAAGATTCTTAAGCTCCTCTTCACTCTGTAAGGTCTCTTTACTAATGTCCCTTAAGTTCACCTCGAGTTGAGTTGGTTGTGTCTCATTGCTTTATGATGCTAGGCGGTCGAGAGCTTCCATCATCTGATCTGCCTGGGTTGCCAAGTTATGGATTCTAAGAATAATATCCTGCTGAAATTGCATAGTATTAATAGAAAGAGACATAACTAAATCTTCCAGAGATGTACATGAGTTTTATTGCCACTCCAAAATTTGGACACTAAACCTTATATCTTGCCAAAATTGCCTTTCCTCCTGTTGAATTGTAAAGTGTTAGGAGTGACATCATTAACTAGTTATTCTAGAGATAAACCTGAGTCGTAACGAGAAGCTTTTGGTCTATTTAGGAATTGTTGTGTGTCTTATAAATTATCAAGTAATTTTGTTGGTTACCTCATCTATAATTAAAGTTCATATGATCACTCCAAAAGATCAAGAAATAAATGTAAAGACTAACTATAAACAAATATATACAAAACACCAATTAAAATCATGAACAAAAATTAAAAAACTGTACTCCTTAACAACAATGTCAAAATTCATGCCGCACGTGGTGATACAACACAAAATAACTAGACCTAAAACAATAGCTAGTGGTAAGTCGAGGTTGATCCCACAGACAATGCTTGGTTAGCTTTTGTTATGAAAATAAACGGTGTTTAGGTTATAGGGGGTTTTAATTTTCAAAAAAGAAAATAAAATAAAACTAAACTAACAAAAGTAAATTCAATAAAAAAAACATAAAAATAAGAAAAGTGATGAATACACTAAAGACCGGGTCATCGGTTCAACATCGACCTACACACAATTAAAGACACTTCATAGAATTGTTATTATCATACCTCTCATAGCAACTATTAATCGTAGGTTAACGACAAGCTTTATTAACCCTAGTTTTTCCTTAGGTCATGTTTAATTAAAAGAAGCTCGTTAATTAAACCTAGCTATCAAATAACCTATGATAAGCTCTTTCGATTTAATTGAACAGTTGCATTACGAGTTAGGAAAACAAATTAATCAAGGAAACAACAACATAAGCTCGGATCATTTAACTTGGGTTACATTATCTCTAATGATTCGACACCAATAAAAAACACAACAATTATGGATTGTATCTCTAACAATTCGATATCATTAATCGTCACAAACAAATGTCAACATAGCCATTACGGATTATATTGAAGATTCTAGCAATGGGTTTGTAATAAAACTATTCAATGAACTCATTAAGATCATCTTTAAATAATACTCAAACAATAAACATAGGATAACATAATCAATTCCTAAGAGAGAAAGAAGACAATACACATGAAGAGATACCCAAAATGTGTCTTTAGATTTGATATCCCCTATGAATTGGAGTAAGAAGGATTAACCCTCTATGGCCTCCACGGATCTCCAAAAATGCAAGCTATGTTGCCCCTCTTATTTCACGAATGATTCATCCAACCTTTCATAAGTTTTTACTGTCGCAACATGTCTATTTATATTAAAAACTAAGGTTCAGGTGCTAGGTGTAAAAGTCATGGGCGTGACTATGTGATGTTGGCTAGCATGTCTCAAGAGTTTCAGAGACAGCATGAGAAAATGGATACACCTACTATGATTTTGCATCTCAAGGAGTTGTTTAGTGCACAAAGTAGGGTGAAGAGGTATTAATTCTCTAAGGCACTATTTTAATGAAAGATGGTAGAAGGATCTTCAGTTAACCTATATATGCTTAAGATGATTGGACATATTGAAAAATTAGCCCAATTAGGTTTTGTCATGGGCCATAAGTTAAGCATTAGTCTGAGTTAAGTGTTAGTCTGATACTGCAGCCTCTCAGTTCAAGCTTTTCACAGTTTGTCATGAACTTCCGCATAAATCAAAAGAATATGTCATTACCTGAACTGTTGAATATCCTCAAGACTACGAAAGGGTACCTTAAAAAGAAACCCAATTCTGTAATTGTTATGGATTTTTCTAAGAGTAAGAAAAAGGGCTCTATAAATAATAAGAATAAGAATAAAAGGCTTCTACTAATTTAGTGAAGCTAAAAGGAGGTGTTAAGAAGAAGAGCAATGACAAGGGGACATTCTTCCGTTGAAAAACCAATAGACCTTGGAAGAGGAACTGTCTATTTTATCTTGCTCCCCTGAAAGATAAGAAACTTAAGGAAGTGATAGGTGGCATTTTTACATACTTTTCTTAGGATAATTTATGAAAGATAAAAAGGTTAAGGAAGTGGTAGGTGGCATTTTTACATACTTTTCTTAGGATAATTTGTTAGTTAATTGTGATAAATTTAATTTTGTTAACTTTTTTAGCTTATGTTTTATCTTAGTTTCATATAATTGCACGATTATGTATGAATGTAAGTGAATATGCATGTATATGTGTGAATTAGGTCTTTAAGTTTAGGTTTTCCATGAATTTTGCATGGCATTGTTGCACGTCTTTTTCTTACATTATTTTGATATGAATTGCATATGTTTTGGGCATGATTAAGTAATTAATTTTGTTTTTAATCAATGCATGATTAAGTGATTAATTTTGTTTTTAATTAATATATTTGAAGGTGGTTTTGAGGGATGGAAGGATAGAAGAACCAAAGAGAAAGCAAGTCATGTGACCCAAAGGAAAGCTAGAATTTTCCTAAGCCAACCCATTACCAATGTTAAGCTTTTGCAAGATACAATTCTTATTGGATGTTTTTCATTTTTAATCCAAAAGAAAGAGGATAAATTTAGTTTCAAATTGGTGAAATAATAGCCCAATTTGGATAAGAAATCAATAAGATATCACGAATTGAAGTTAAGACAGAAAACAAATCCTTGTGGGATGATACCTATCTATACTACGATTGTCGGGGATTGCGCCTAGCATCAAAAACTTGATAGGTAATTTTACAATTTTTAAATTAAAACCTCCTACAAGTATACGGATTGGAAATCGCAGTATAGATAGGTATCGTCCCACAGGGATTGGTTAGTCACCGAAATGATCCAAATTTCGTTTTGTTTAGAAAACTCAAATCATTAGATTTGAAAGATCCAAATTATAAAAATTAAGAGTCATACATACACACTTCAGGATTGTCACAAAAGAAAGAACACAAATTTAGAAAATGGTGAATCAAAGTATCAATTTAACAACTTAGGATTGTCATTACCTAATTATGTATTCTCTCATTTTAGCAATGTTCGTTACGTTTAGTCCAAAATTTCCTAATGTTCTGGTTCTTTCAATCTTATTAATTGAACCAAATAAGCTTTATTTAATGAAGTAAATGAATTATGTAAGCTCTCACTTCCCATTTTTCACTTAACCATTAAAAGGATATGAACAGATTTTTAGACAGCCACTTTTCCATTCAAAATCTCTCTCCAAATGGCAAGGTAACTTGATATATGGAGTATTCTTGGTGTAAGCCCACTCTCATGGCACTTACTAACATATTTCTTAACTTCATATCTCTATGTGTGCTAAGTATGGACAGCCATATACTATAAACATCAATCAACATCAAACACATCCATAACATTGAATAAAGTGAGGTACTACATAGTTTAGGCATTAACAACCCAAATAACTACTTAGAAATCCCTCAAAATCTCATCCAACATGTTCATAACATGTCCATACATCCTTCTCAATCAACAGAATACAACAAAGAAGCAAGAAAAGAGAAGAAGTAAGGCTTATATGTTGAAGAGCAAAGCTGGAATTCTATGGTGGTAGTTTTGTGTCTCTTTGAAATCCTTTGATTCCACCTTGAATTCTCTTATTTTTTCTCCCAAAAATGCGTTCTTCTCTTTCCATTAGATTTCTTGCACCACCTCCTCCTTTCTAGGGTTTAAAATTGAATTTTTATACCCCATTTAACGCTTAAAATGGTGTAGGAAGGAGGAAGATGCTAGCTGGAATTTTCCGGAAAACTCTATTTTCTGTCTTGACTTCAATCCGTGATATCTTATCCAAATTGGGCCTTTATTTCACCAATTTGAAATTGAATTTCTCCTCTTTCTTTTGGATTAAAAACAAAAAATATCCAATAAGAATTGTATCTTGCGAAAGATTAACATTGGTGATGGGTCAGCCTAGGAAAATTTTAGCTTTCTTTTGGGTCACATGACTTGCTTTCTCTTTGGTTATTCTAGCCTTCCATCCCACAAAACCACCTTCAAACCTATTGATTAAAAACAAAATTAATAATTTAATCATACATAAAACACATGCAATTAATACCAACATAATGTAAGAAAAAGACGCATGACAACGTCATGCAAAACTTAATCTTAAAGATCTAATTCACACACATTCATACATATTCACATACATTCATCCATAATCATGCAATTATGTGAAATTAAGACAAAACATAAGCTAAAAAAGTTAACAACAATCAATTTATTGTAATTAACTAACATATTATCCTAAGAAAAGTATGTACAAATGCCACCTATCAGTATAAAATCCTCATTATTGAGAGGAGCCTCGTCATCACCTTTATTCAAATTTATTACATCAAATGAAATGTAAATACTTTCTCATCCAAGATTATCTTCCAAGTCACTTTTATCTATTAAACTTGATTCCTCATAAACTTGATCTACTAAAAGATCGATATAGTTAAGGAAAATTGGATCTATAAAACTAATTGTTCTATTAAAAGTCCTAGTAAACAATTAAATTAACCTATTAAGAAATTACAAACAATTATATTCAACTTAATAATGATAATAACATATCTTTCTTTAAGCTTTAAATTATTTTGAACAAAGATCAGGTCGTTCAATCTTTTGTATTCCAATCTATTTCTTTTCTTAGAATGGATGAATTCACATGTGCTTTTATTCCTTTCATTTCCTATTGTATTCACATATTGACTCAGAATTCAAATTGCAAACCTTTACAATTCTAGAACGTCAATACCAACCAGTATCTAAACTCAGTATAGTATTGATTATTTCAATACTATTGCCTTTCTAAAAGTAATAAAATGATAAGCATCATATCATTCTTCTTCATGAAAATCTGGACCAACAAATAATATCTTTAATACCAATGTATCTTTCAGAGTTATTACAGGATTATTTAGAAAACAATCCTTAACCTCTTCTTGAATCCATCTAGGAAGTAATGATATCACAAGAAACTTTAGGGTAGTTAAGTATATAGCATTTATCATTCCAAAATCATAGTTTACTTTTAATAAACAAGAACCAACACTACTATCTATATAGGCAGTAAAGTATTCATCTCTATAATCTTTATAAGTTATTCGAATATAATATAAATACTAGTAGGGTAAATTATGGATTAGATTGTGATTAATATAACTTCCATTAGCTCCAATATCGATTACGATGTTACAAGGAATTTAATTTGTACCATTAAAATATTCTCCTTTAATTTTATAATTAGAACTTATCTTTCTATCGGTTCTCATGAAAGTATTAGCATATTATTTACTACTTGAAACACCAGTTTCTGAATAAGATATTCTAGGAAATAATTTATCGTGAAAAGTTAGTAAGGATTTTTGTTGTAAGTCTAATGAAAAATCATCTTTAAGGTCTTATATATTTGCAATATAAGGATGTCACATCCCGGTACCACATCGGGCACATGACAATCCCAACATACTCAGGCTAAGGACATTCACGGTACCCTTAATCCGACTATACAAGGCTAACTAAATATCTTTTAAAAACATTTAACAGCATAACAACTGCATTTTAAAAATCCAAAAACTCAATCAAAACACCTACAAATCAGTTTTAAATGCACTTCGATATTCACATTAAAATTCTACCACAACTTGTGGATTTTTAAGTCCACTCAAAAGCAATCTCAATAACAGTACCAAAGGTTCATACATAAGTTCTTTTACAAAATACAAGACTGTCAAGAGTTAATTTATAAAATCATAAAGCATATCAACATAACCAACCTAATGAAAACAATTCATGAGCCATATACAACAAAAGTACAAAACAGAGATTACTCACGCACAATAATCCCCGAAAATTTTATAATTTACTACCATTCTTGCTTTATTTCTCATTATTTATGCATAGAGGAAGATTTGTTTCAAATCACTTTAATCTTTAATATTATGAGTGGCTTATATCAGATAGAATCTTTTATTTTTCTTGTAATTAAGATATTTGTGTTTTATATTTTGTTGCTTTTTAATTTTTATTTTGTGTTGTAAAACCATAAAATATGTATTTAAAATTTTTAAAATGAAAAGAATGAAAAATCACGAAAAGCAAAAAGAAACAACCAACATAGGCACTTTATTATTTGTAATTTGGAGATTTTTATAACTACTTAAACCTTTGACCGGCCATTGATGTTTTACATTAACTAAGAAGCGAGACCATTACACTCTTTTCATCTTATGGAAAAGAAAGACATTTTCGTGAGAGCTTTGTTTTATCCGTTGGAGCTGTAAGGATTGCAAGGTGATACCTAGTGCGTGCGTATCAACTCAACATAGGTTGCTAGTTTTGGATCTTTTTATTAAGGATTAGAGGCAAAAGAAAAGTCCTAAAAGGTGCACCAAAATCATACGGTGGAATTTGAAAGGGGATATGGTGAAACAATTTAAGGATAGGGTAACTTATGAAGAAGATTGGAGTTTGGTAGGAGATGCCAAACAGATGTGGGAGAGAGTTTAAACTCTTTTAAGGAACATAACTGTCGAGACCTTAGGCACTTCTAAATGGCCAAGGGGTAGTACGGGGGAGTTTTGGTGGTGGAATGAGGAGATTCAAGAGAAAGTTAAGCTCAAGAAGGCTGCCTACAAAGCTATATAGGATAGTTCCACAAAGATAGAGAGAGTTAGTAATAAAGAAAGATATAAATTGGCCAAGAAAGAGGTAAAGATGATAATCTCATAAACTAAAAGTAGAGCTGATGAGCAACTTTATCAACGATTGATTACTAAGGATGGAGAAAAGGATATTTTTAAGTTGGAGAAAGCTAAGGGATGAAAAGTAAAGGATTTTGATCAAGTTCGTTGTGTAAAAGATGAAGTAGGATGGGTGCTTGTAGCTGGAAATGATATCAAGCGTAGATGGCAGAGGTACTACTATAACCTCTTTAATGAAGGTGTAGAGGATAACATCTGTCTAAGTGACCTTAGCTGGCCTAAGAGGTTTTGTAATTTACTTGCTTGCCATAGATTACGAGGGATAAAATTAAGAATATGTTGCCAAAGATGAGAGGTGGTAAGGCTGTAGGACCTGACGACATCCCCATAGAGGTATGGAAGTGGCTAGGCAAAGAGGGTATTACTTGGTTAACCAAGCTTTTTAATGTGATCTTTAAGTATGCTAAAATGCCATATGAGTAGAGATGTAGTATGGTAATTCCTTTATACAAGAACAAAGGGGATATCCAAAGCTATAACAACTATTGAGGCATCAAGTTATTTAGTCACTTTATGAAGTTATGGGAGAAAGTGATCGAGAAGAGAGTACGAAAGGATGCTCCTGTCTCGGAAGACTAAATTGGCTTTATGCCAGGAAGGTCTACGACAGAAGCTTGACACCTTCTTCGAAGGTTAATGGAATACTACAGGGAAAGACAGCTTAACCTACACATGGTTTTTATTGACTTAGAGAAAGCGAATGATAGGATTCTAAGGGAAATCATATGGAGGTGTTTAGAAGTCAAAAGGGTTCCAATAAATTACATACAGATTATTAGGGATATGTTTGAAGGTGTAAAAATTAAAGTCAGGATAATAGGAGGAGATATGAAGCATTTTTCTATCAATATTAGGTTACACCAAGGTTCTTCTTTGAGTCCCTTTTTGTTTACAATAGTACTTAATGAGCTCACTAAGAACATCCAAGGGGATGTACCTTGGTGTATGTTATTTGTTGATAACATTATCATAGTAGATGAGACAAAAGAGGGGATAAATGCCAAGCTTGAATTATGGAGGGATACGTTATAATCAAAGGGTTGTAGACTGAGTAGGACTAAAACTGAGTATGTGGAGTGTACCTTTTTAGGACATCAAAAAGTTAACGATATGGAGGTAAAGATTGGTTCAGAAGTTATACCGCAAAAGGAGTATTTTAAATACTTAGGATATATCATTCAGAACAATGGAGAAATTGATGAAGAGTGCACCAGATCATATTAGAGTGGTTGAAATGGAGAGGTGTTTCAGGAGTTTTGTGTGACAAGAAAATACCACTCAAGCTTAAAGATAAGTTTTATTATTTAGCGGTTAAGCCGACAATATTTTATGGGGCAGAATGTTGTCCCATCAAACAATTTCATACTCATAAGCTAATGATAATAAAGATGAGGATGCTTCGTTGGATGTGCAACCTTACTAAAAGGGTTAAGGTAAGGAATGTCATGATAAGGGACAAATTAAAGGTAGCTAATATTATAGACAAATTAAACGTAGCTAATATTTTTTTGAATAAGTAAAATTGTATTAATAAATTAAATAGGAAGTTACATATGAGATCAAGAATAACTAGCAGGTCATGCAACGAAAATGTTTAGAGGATAAAGCTTAGTTACATCAATGACATCGTTTAGAGGCAAATATAGTAATTTCAGCTAGTACAACAACAATGTATAAAACGAGAGTCACAAAAGCTTAATACTACCATCAGACGAAGAGTTAGGCAAATTTGGAAAGCTTAGAGCGCATTTCTCCCTCTCACACAATTCCTACCAAATTAGGGTTTGGGAAGATGATCGCTGATTGCAACAGGAGAAGGTGCTATAGTTGATGGAAAGAGAGGATCTTCAAGAATACGCTTTTTATTTTTGGAACTAACATAAAGTATAAGGATTGGAGTACTCAGCTTCGATAAATGCGCTCCATACATCGAAAATAAAGGACTGCTCTTGCTCAAGTTCTAACTTACAACTTGAGTTGATTTCCTTTTTCAAGAATTTTAGCCTCTGTATGTTAATAGCTTCTCCATGATAAGGCTAGATTAGGGCAAACTCGGTCAGCCCTTATAGAACATAAGAGTTTCTCCCTGATTCTACCAACTAGAGAGAAGAGAACCTCATCTCGTGAGCGATGTGCATTCTAAAATCTTCTGATGTTTCTCTTTTGCCAAATCTCCTTGATGGACGAGGCGAAGGAGATGACATAGATTTGCTTGTTTTAGTTGGAGGTGTGATTCACCTTCTGAAACTAGCCTAGAGCTTCCCAAAAGTGGTCCCAACATTAGATATAAGACACAATTCTTGTATTTTCTCCCATATAAACTAGGAGAAGGAGCAAAGGAAGAAAAGATAATTCCTAGATTCTTATATTCTAACTCACAGAGAAAAAAGTAGAGTTAAAGGTAATATAGTGCAATCAGTCCATTGTACTTAGCATATTTAGCACAATGAGCTAGAGAATAATGAAATAGCTAGGCATGAGAGTCTTGTGCCATAGGGAACCATGGCTGTCTTGGGTGATTCTAATTCTCCCATTTCCTAAATTTCACAAGTTGGAAGGTATTAGGAGGGAGATTAAGGCATTGAAATGAGTCCTCTCTATCCAAATTAGGGTGGTAATGAGGAGTGAGATACAGTAATTCCTTTGGAATATTCCATTGGCCCCTTAGGATGATGAATTTAACTTTCGAGCTGATAGGAAGGCCATTCCAAATTTGAAGAGCTTGAGGAAACCTGATAAGGGGTCCTTTGCCCGTCTAATTATCGAACAATAGGAATGCTTTTTCACCATTTCCGACCTTACAAGTCACCGAAGGTTGTAAAAGGGGTCTTAACTTTAATAGTAAAGGTAGCTAATATTATAGACAAATTAAGAGAGAAAAAGCTTAAGTGGTTTGGACATGTTAAGAGGAGACACTCAGATGCTTTAGTGAGACGATGCGAGAGGATCATACTTAGAAATTGTAAGAAAAAAGTTAGGAGGCCTAAGAAAAATTGAGGGAAAGTAATACAAAACGATTTGACAATGTTGGAACTTATCGAAGACCTGCAATAGAAAACTTTGGCGTGCTAGGATTCAGGTAAAGAATCCCTCATAAAGAGATCTTAATAGTTTTCTTATATTATTATTATTATTACTACTACTACTACTACTACTCTTATTAGTATCTTTATTATTACCATTAGTTTTGGTATTATTATAATGAGTATTAATATTTATTCATATTTCTATTATTCTTAGCATTATCTTTATTTTTATTTTTACTATGATTTCTATATATTAGTTACTTTTATTATATTTTATATTTTATTCTATTATTATCCCTATTATTATTATTATTATTATGTGTATTTATTCATTAATTTTGTAATTTTAAAAATCCTTTTACTTAATTATTTATTTAATTCCTTTTATTTGTTTATTTATTTTTATTTTTATTTATTCATGTGGGTCATTTAAAAACATCTCTATCAATTAGATATAAGGCTATATACTATTCTATCTCTCCATACCCCAGCAAGATTTTTATTGAATATTGTTATCGTTCTTATTCAAAATTACGTGACATCATCGTTACAAGTGTAAATATATCATAGATGGTCTTTGACACTGAATTTATATTATATGCCGATCCAAATTCTAAATGCATATTTACAATTATTTATTACATTGACAAATAACAAAATCTAAAAATCTATGGCAACAAAGAAAATATTACTTAAAGAGCACGATATCCATTACACAGGCAAATGTCAGCCAGCCACCTCCTTTCCTGACACACCAAGATCAAAACCATCATACTTTGTCTCCCCAGCTTAATAATAATCATACAAATAATAATACACTTGCATAAAGCCTAACAATTGTAAAAGAACAAATTCATAGTAATAATCTGCACATAGTACACACCCTCTCCTAATAAGCTAATTAGAGCAAGAAGCCCTTTTCTTTTTCTTTTTCTTTTTCTTTTTGGTGCTTCTTGTTCATATTGGTTCTTTTGGATCACAGATGCACATGTGGTTTGCCGGCAAGATACCAAATCATATAATCTCAAGTGGTCCCAAGTTGATGGAAACATTTCACGTGAATGCACAGATTAGCAGCAGAAAGCACCAAGAGTTTTTAGCAACTCCTTTCCATAGAATTTTTCCAGATACTCCAAGAACAAATCCTTTTGTTTGTTTTGGAAACAAAATGCTAGTAAAGCTGATGACTTCAGCCTTCCAAACTCATTTTAAGAACTGGGTAGGACTCAAAATTGTCTACCTTCCATGATAAAGAGAATTTATCATCATCTGGCACTTTCAATTACCATGCCTTGGATAAGCAAATGAGGCGAAATTTAAACTTGAAGAATCTGTTGTTGTTGTTTTTTCTCGGTAGGAGCTGTTGATGTGTTTGTGGTTAGCGGGGATGGTGATGCTCCGCTATTTTCCATCTTCTTTAGGCTCTGTTGATGGTATACTTGTCTTAGTCTCTCTATTTCCCTCTTCAGTGCTTCTTGATGAGCTGCATTGTATAATATTTTATTTATTTGGTTTTTGGTTTGCACATTCAATGGCTATTTATCCATTAGGCATGTCACTATTAATAATTTGAAAGGTTAGGTTCAACTTGATAAAAGTGGTGATGTAAATCAGAATAAAAATCCTAGGCAGGTATTGAATTATAAAGCAGTATAAACTTACTGACATGCTATTAAATTAAGAATGAAAAATGTTAATAACAATGATTAAGTGCTTACCATCTTTGAAGATCTTATCCTGAGCTAGAGCAGCAATTCTTTGTTTAAGGGCACTGTTATCAACATTCAGCAGCAAGCGCTGATGGTCTAGAAATGCAACCCTTGGCGACAACACTGAAACTTCTGCCTGAATTAAAATCACAACTACTTAAGATTAACCAAAATACGTTTAGACTTAATCTCATATGATTATTATACAATATCTGCTTCAACATACCTGCAATGAGGTTACACTACGTTCCAGTTCTGATATATACTGCAATTTCCTCACCCTTGATCTTTGAGCAGATTGTCTGTTCGCCAATATTCTAACCAAAGAGTATAAATTAAAACAAAAAAGACTAATATCATAGACCTATCAAAGTTTTCTTGTTTTACTAGTCACCCACACGACTAGTGTATGAATAGTCGAAATGATAAGGGCAATATGAATCATATTAGTTTCATGATTGTTAGCTCCCACTGAAATTTATTGTGGTATGCAAGCTTCTATATAATGTAGTTATCGTGCATAGTCTCATGTATGCTAATCAACTTAAAGATTCAAAGGCAAGGACAAATATCAATTACTATCTGAATTCTGAATACCAAGGATGTTTAGCCAATGGTTTAGCTAAATTCGCAAAAGAAAAGAAAATTCTCTCTTTGAAATTGTAAATGAACGTGTCTGAATTATCACCAAGATTAATAGGTTCAATTCATGGCGATTACCTCTTGACCCTCTTGGGGTCAATTATCCGATCATTATTAGAACCATTGTCGTTACTTGCGGGAGTTTGTAACTCCGAATGGCATTGGCTTTGCACCTCATCAGATTCATTCTTGGTCTTCTGTTGCTTCTGATCGGAAGGAGCCGCTTCTTTGTCTTCGTTAATGCTGTTATGATCAGAAGGGCTTGAAGTGTTGGACGAAGATGGAGCAGCCATCGCATTGGAGATATCGTCGTTGAACATGGACATGAACTGCTCGTCGTCAAACTTATCGAATTCGTTATGCGTGGTTCCCGCCGGAGCGGCGGCGGAGTCGTCCAGCATTGGCGCCTCAAGGAATGCAATGGAGTCGCTCACGGAGCGCCTGTGCGTCCCACGTCTGGAGGAGGAGAAGTCGAGGAACTCATCGACCCAGGAAGGGTTTTGGGTAGAGGTGGTTGTGGCATTATTAGGCGCCGTGGCTCTAGGGGCTGGCATTGAAGAAGGGATCTTTTGGTGAGAAAAGTCAGGCCAAGTTGGTAACATGGTCGGAATCTTTGGAGGTAATTGTGCCATTTAGAGATATACCCCCCAAAACCAGGAAAATGGAAGAATTGATAAAATGAATGTAAGAGAAAGAAGAGGTCGTTAGCTTAGAAGAAGAAGAAGAAGAAGAAGAAGACGAAGAAAGAAAGAAGAGGCTCTGGGTGATATTGGCATTTGAGTAGATATATACAAAATGTAATGGGTATTCGTAAGGCTGTGGACCTGCAGTGGGGTCACATGGGAAGAGAGGAGATTGAGACAGCCAATGTACAGCTGTTGGGGAGGGCTTTGGTTATAAAACTCAACGGTATTACTGGAAAGTCGCCAGTAGTTTAATAAGAGCTCGAGGGAATCAGCCACCACGTGCCCATGTGACGGTCCCTTTATAATAATTCTCACTTTCTCCCTCATTATTTATTTTGAAGCTCTCAATTTCTACTTACAATCATATTTCCCAGTTTGTTTTCATCTTGATCCAATTTGTTTTTGTAATATGTGATAGCAAAGATTGATTTTAGTTTGGGGTAATGTAATGGTGAAGACTGATCCAGCAATCTCGGGTTTTTTAGTCGCTCCAACTCTCACACTGTCGCTCGAAGTGAGACATCCGTAATTGATCTAACTAAAGAACATGTCAAGAGGGCTAAAGAATCATCAACAAGAAAAATTCTCCTTTCTCCTGATAACTCGAACTCAAAATCTCCTACAAAAGAGAGCCTTAAGTGACGAGATAAAAATTTCCCAGTTTTGTTTTTGTAATATTTAATATTAAAAGGGTAGAATGTGATAACAAAGATTGATTTTAGTTTGGGGTAATGTAATGTAATGGTGAAGACTGTATGAAGAGTGGAGGGAGGGATTTGGTGTATGATGTGTGAGCTGTTGAAGATAAAAAGGAAAGAGAGTTTAATCTTGAGGCCATGTGAACTGCTACACAGGGTCTTGAGTTTTCCTTTTGCTCTGTCCCCAAACAATAACCACATGTAGGGTACCCTGTGCTGCTCCTTTTTCTTTTAATTTAAAATACTCTTAATGAGCAGCAACAAGCACACCAGCTACTTCTTCCCACCTTCCTTCCCATTACTATCAAGAAAATAGGAATTTTTGTTACTAGACGTGGGATTAGATTATTATGGATACCGTAGTAGCCTTAGCCTAGCCTTGTCCCCAAGAGAATCCGTGCCAGACAATAAAGCATCTTCGACTTCATGCAGCGTATAAATGCCATGTGACACAGTCAGTCCCTCTCACAACTCAGGAACAACTAATTATTAATACATCCCATTTGCTTGCTGATTAAGTAGGGTCTTAAGATGAGATTACTCCAAGCTCCGTACAATTGCCTACCTTGGGATATAGTTCATGCATACAGTGCTTTAGTTTGTGCTTTACCCTCACCTCACATGCAGGGACGTTTTTGTTCAGAATTTACAAGCAGTTGATTTACATTAACATGATATATCAAACCTTGTGAAGGGAAGGGACGCATTGAAATGGAGATGCCACATTGTTTCTTTTATTATCAGAAACTCGTGACGCAATACAGGAAGTACAGGAAACAAACTTCCGCATTAGAATAAAGACGAAACTGAGCGATGGTTGTTCAAAGTAGAGAGGCATTGCTTTACAAGTTTGAGAAAGAGTCAAGAATGTACACGCATACAAACAAACATTCATGATGCATGTAAGCAATTTTAGGATGACAAGCAAGTCTCAACCTGTACGAACAAAATTCCTTCCGCTATCCTCAACACCTACTAGGCAACTGTTAGTATCTTATTAGCAGAGAGAGTTAAAATTATCCACTGCTTCATCACGGGGCAGGGTTGAATATCTATAACAGGCTTAATCAATCCTTTTACCATTTAAACATGGACATGGTTAAGCCAGCTTACAATTACTAAGCATAGAATAAGAGCACAACCCTTTTTAACACAGATATGAAAATCAAATATCAGCATCAATTTTTCGGAGATTGAAGAACTGGAAATATGTCCAAACCTGTGAGGAATAGTTGAGGCCACTTCATAGTATTTCCAAATCATCTACCCTTGGCAAGTTGACAAGCCACAGACTGTCCATGATATGCATGTGCTTAAAGAGTGAGAACTCAAACTTTGAAGACTTGTTTCATAAAAACTGGAAAATGCAAAATATGTGATCAAAAGAAAATTGCAACTGAACGGCCTTAATATATATTGAACCATAAACTGTATTACCTAGCCAACTTGAATTTATATCTTTTCTGCATGAAGATCTTCACTCATAAGTCCTCCCTATATGCATCCTAAAAAGCCATAGATGTGATCATGACAACAAGGAATTTTGGTTTCATTTTGGTAATCGTGTGCACTCTGCTGATACCTTTAACAGCATGGCCAGAAGAACAGAAGTCCCCAAAGTATGACAACGGAGAAATGGAAGAAAGGTACAAGCAGTGGATGACACAACATGGCCGGAAATATAAGTCTAGAGATGAATATTTGTTGCGATTTGGTATATATCAATCCAACATTCAGATCATAGATGAAATCAATTCTCAGAACTTGTCATTCAGGCTCACCGACAACAAATTTGCAGACCTTACAAATGAGGAGTTTAAATCTATTTACCTAGGTTTTCAGCCTCAGGGACAAAAACAGAAGATATGCCAAAGCAATAGCACCTCTTTACCAGCTACCGTGGACTGGAGAAAGAAAGGGGCTGTTACTCCAATAAAGGATCAAGGTCAATGTGGTAGGACATTCCTTTGCCCTTTTCTTTATCTCATTCTAATTTGCCCAACAAATTTCAAATCTGGTACCACTTGATAGGAACTAGTAATGTTTGATTATTGCCACGTTCTCCGATATTCCTAAATCACATGTTAAGTTGATAGCTGTGATACAACTTCTTTTCTGTACATATGACAGCAAGTTATAACACAACTTTATATATGCTATAAGCAACTACAACGCTTGGATGTTTGAGAATACTGTCCAATTGTCTGAAGAAGAAATCTTTCGATCCTAAATGACATATACCCTTATTCTATGTGGTACGACCAAAATATAAATTGACACTTAGGGAACATTTATTGTCAACTATGAAAATTTAAGTTAATTCTAAGTTAGGAAACCATTGATGCCATAATCACCCAACTTGGTGGCAATGAACATAAGTTAATTTAATGGCAAAGCATGATTCATTGAACCACTGGAATCAAGCTTACTTGCAACATTTTCCTGACAAGTTCTAGCTTGATCCACTTTCTGTAAAAAGCTAAACAAGAGATAATGAACTAAAATGCCATTATGAGATTGGTTTGATCTACATTATTCTAGTCAAAAGGACTTTGAATTTCATGTAATAATCTAGATTTTAGTTAAAGCATTTGGAATGAGAATATTCTACTGTTATTATTGCTCCAAATGCAGGGAGTTGCTGGGCATTCTCTGCAGTGGCAGCAGTAGAAGGTATCAATCAAATAAAAAAAGGAAAGTTGGTAGCTCTGTCGGAGCAAGAGCTTGTGGACTGTGATATTAGTGATGGTAACCAAGGCTGTAATGGTGGGCTCATGGAGAAAGCATTTCAGTATATAGTAAAGATCGGTGGACTCACAACCGAAGATGATTATCCGTACAAAGGAAGTGATGGGACATGCGACAAAGACAAACTTAAAAAGCATGCAGGAATAATAAGCAGTTACGAGACAGTACCTGCCAATAATGAGAAGTGCCTACAAGCTACAGTTGTCCAGCAGCCTGTCTCTGTTGCAATTGATGCAGGTAGTTATGAATTTCAACTATACTCGGAAGGCATCTTTAGCGGTTTCTGTGATTATAAACTCAACCATGGGGTACTAGTAGTTGGCTATGGAGATGATGCTGGAGACAAGTACTGGACTGTGAAAAATTCATGGGGTGAAGACTGGGGCGAGTCAGGCTATGTAAGAGTTCAACGCAATTTTAAGGACAAGAGAGGTATTTGTGGGATTGCCATGGAGGCCAGCTACCCTGTCAAGTATGATAAGTAGCCATTGGGTGCACCAGCCTGACTATGTTTCTAGAGTGATTAACTCCTATCCCAGCAAGATGACTTTTCAGAGAACAATTAAATTCAAGTAAAAGATGTCACTGAAATTTGAACTTAATAATAAGCTCAATATTAGGAAGTAGGCAGTGAAAAAGCACAGCAAATACACAAGTGGGTATGAGAAATACCTTGTAAAACAGAGATTAGCATGACCAACAGGACACCTCTTCTGGTAATGTACGATTATAACGTCCCTTCATATATTCTACTTTAACCATTTGGCAAAACCAAAGATCATTTTAATAAACAAACGGTGATAAAGAACCTTCATATCAAACAGATCTAGGAATAGGTATAATAGATGGAAATCCTACAGTATATGTTTAAATATTTAGCAACTAGCACCAAACTCAACATCTGATCACTATCACCGTAAGGTAATCATGCTGATATCCAATCAATAGAATTACGCACATTAGAATTACAATGTTGGTGCAGAAGAATGCAAGGGTTCTACTTACATATGCACAACAAGATTGTGATAAGCTTTGAAATTCATACAGTAGTCTAAGTCATGCCCTCTCATCTCTTATAAGTTCAGCCAGTGCAACGGGCAAAATTTTAACTATAAGAGGCATAAAGGGAAGAGGAAAGGTCAATTTCAAACTTAAGCAATTGAACAACAGAAGCATGTGCAACAAGCACACATGCTTCAAACTTCAAAGAGAGTCTTGATCATCACGAAAAGGAACCAGAAAAACCAAAGGAATATAACATGTTGACCTCAATGGCATTTGTATACCAAGATAAAATAACAAAATATAAATATGTTAAAAAATAGGATGCAAAGAAGCAGAAGTTTGGGTCTACTAGAGTATGGGACCATGCAAAATTAGTCAATGGAACAAGCATATGACATGTACTCCAGGTAAAGTTTCCAATCCTATAAGGAATATTATAAAGTGGCCTAATAGCAACACCAAAATATTTTAAAATATTTAAGGTAAAACCTATAGCTATTTTCTTGAAAGAAATATATCAAATGTGAAAAACTAAATGGATTTTGCATTTTACTTCCAAGATAACATAGAGTATAGCATAGACATGCTATTATTGGAATGACTTACGGTAACATTGACAGCTCACATTCCTACAAAATCACATTCTAAAAGTGGGCAGGCAAATGTATGAACTCCAGTCTCCACAAAGCTACCATTGGTCTATGGGATGGGCGTACAATTGGCTACTGTGAAGAAAACAGAAGATTCATAAAAAAGACACCAAGTATGCAAGTCAAGCATTGATCAGAAAAGATAGTCATAAAAAGTACCAGAAGTCCTGTATATTAACAATTTGATTCTACAGTACAAGTTAAAAAACAATTACTTCATGAAATGCAAAAGTAGAGCAATATAATGACAATCTGACACAAGGTTCAGCATGGGACAAGCAAATAAGTGCTCACGACAGCAAATGCTTCGCCACATTAGCTACCAAAACCATCACATATCAAATTCTCAAGGAAAAGTCTCTTAGCACATACACAAATATTCGGAAGATCACAGTACTAGTCATCCTTTTCCACCAATCTAACCGTCTCAGCATTTTATTTAATCAAAATAGCATTAAGAACTCAATGCCGTAAATCTTTTCCTCACGACACAAGCAAGTTCCCATTCACCAATGCAGGCTAACCCCTCAACAACCTTTTGCCTAAATTTGATATATGGTATAAAACCATTCTCTGTCATCCCCATAACCACCTTAGCAGCTAACACATACTCCTTACATTCAATGCATCCTTCAAAAACAGCCTCATAGCTCTCAAAACCAACAGGCCAACCTTCCGTCTCCAAAAACTCAATCATCCTAACTGCTTCCCATATCTCTCTATTAGCCCGCAATGCAGCTGCTAATTTAGTTACAATGCCTTGCCCTGGCATCAACCCAACTTTCATCACCATTTCCTTCATAAGCTCAATCGCTTCAGCAGTTTTTCTAGCTCTGCATAATCTATTAATAACAATGCCATAGCTCTCCATATCAGGAATACACCCTGCCCCACTCATGCCCTTCAAGACTTTAATCGCCTCCACCTGTTGATCAACCTCACATAGAGATGATAAAATGTAATTACACGTCCCACAGTCAGGTTGATATCCAATTGACTGCATCTCCAAGAGGAGCTTACGAACAGACTGAGATTGGGACCGGCGTTGGAGCCAAGCAGAAGACAGAAAAAGCTGGGTTTGGGGAACAGGCGAACACCCAGATCGAAGAGAACGCTGGAGAATGGCTAGAGAAATGGGAAGAGGACTGGGATTCTGGAGGGTAAATGAAAGTAGGCAGTCATACACGATCTGAGTCAGACAGCGAGGTCTTAGAGGAATTAAAGACTGCAAAATTTCATCAATGATTTGGTTTCTGGGATTGTATGATAAAGCAGAGAGAAAGGAGAAAGGATTGGGGTTAAAGCAAGAGGTTTTATAGGGGAGGAGAAGCTCGGGAATTTGTTGATAAGCTTTGGTTTCCACAGTAGCTTTCAGAGCTTCCTCGAGCGTTTGCGATGAAGAGATAGTGTGAAGTGAAGGAAATTGGAACTGAGGCGGGCGAAGGCGAGGAGCAAGTAGTGGTCTGAAAACTCCAACTACCATTCTTGGAATCAAAACCCGACCCGATTTTATGCCATCAAACTCCCTGTCCAGAAGCTACATAGAAGAAATATGCTAAATTTATGGAAGTCTGTGGGAGCTCAGGTAGTCAATAAAACATGGCTTAATGGGCTCAAAGTAAATAAGCTACTTAAGGTTGAATTCTAGGATATGGAAGTTAAGGAGATAGCGGAAGGTGGTTAGCTACAATGTAGGAAAGTGGGTAGTTCCAGTAAAAATCTGCTTAAGGATGAGACTTATAAATTCATCAGCACTTGTGCAATGAAGAAGACAAGACACCATACTTAAAAACACAATCTTTAAGGGAAAAAAAACCTCCAAAACCACTTTGTTAGTATTTTTTCCAGCCTCTTTACATTGCATACTCATTTTTATTCCAAATTCCCTTTGTAGCTTGCATTTTCCTTTTGCTTAAATCAAATAATCTCTCTTTTCCATACATTTTAGTATTTTGGTGGCTTAGAATTCCATCTGCAAAGTTTTTTTGAAGCCAACTTATATAGTTCATAAGAAGTTAGGAACAAATTCTGGGGGTGTTCCTCCTTGACACATCCAAATTCTAGATTAACACTAACAATTTGGCAAGCCTGATGGGACCATGATGCCAGGAATATAGAATGAAAAAGAAAATCATTTTGCCTCCAACTTTGGAGGAAGAAATCCCTATAGTTGTAGGGAATGAAGGCTTTTTATCCTAGATGGTATAGAACCTTGAGAAGGCACCCTCGCCTTCAGATAACTTCACTGCTTTCGAGAATTCGAAATTGCTGCAACAAAATGACATTATTTGCGCACAAAAAATTTCAGAGTTGAAGTATAAGATAGCTTCTATAGTTGAAGCAATCAAAATATTGCCAGAGAAGGATTGACAAATTGTCTACCACTCTGATACTATTTGCTGGGCATAATTTGCCTACTTTAGCAAAGCAAATATTTGAAGGATTTGAGGGGCATTCTACTCCTAACACAATGGACGTTAGAGAATGTAGTATATTTCCATCTACTTCCATCAATCCACTTGTCCTATATATATGCTGCCAAATGTCACATAGTTACTTAGTCCATTTGTCACTTCATCATTGCTGCCATTTGTCATTTAATTATCCATGCCAAATGTCACTCAATTTATAGGCTTAGTCATCCTAATGTTCCATGTGTCAATTGTCTTGTCACTTGATAATTTTTCCTAGTCCAAATATACATTTTAGTACATCAATTTTCCAATTTTAACAACTAATTCCAAGTTGCTAATTATAATTATAATTGTTAAGTCAAAACTGACTTTACTTATTGCTTAAGTTTTGATGATAAACAAAGAGAAAGACAAAAATGAAAAGCAGCTGAAAGAACGTCTG
>JANZLX010000009.1:5033745-5045151 GCA_025531955.1 Erythroxylum orinocense | reverse complement strand
CTTGTAAATGGAAATGTTTTTAAAGGACATGGGCCAATTTGATTAGTAATTTCCGCTTACATGTACCTTGTTTTAAATAAACAAAAGTTTTGTGATGAATTTTGACTGATTGATCGTTCTAGCATGCTACCCTCGTAGGGTACTTACTTGGATATCACCACGGATGTCAGGCACGTGTCTTGCGAGAGTGGGGTGCTACAATTTCCTATATTTTAGCTTAAATAATATGAAAGCAAAAGTTAAATAGAAAGAAATTTCTAAATCTAAAGAAGCCTGGGTTTTCTACCATCAAGTTGTCCAATAAATTGATTCTAGCTAAGAGGGTCTAGACGTTATTTATAAAGAAATAAGAACTTTGGTTAAATGACTTTAGCCTTTAACAGTTGAAACTAGATGTAAAATAGTTGCTCAAGAAAGGGATAATATTATTGGAAAGTACACCATCTAATACATGATAGGTAAAGATCAAGACAAGTTTTTCTAGCTTGATAAATGACACATCTTAGGACCATTGGAGAACCAGTGGTCTTTGAGATCGACTACTAGGGGATTTTCACTGTCAATTAAGCTCAAGTAATTGACAAAAGTTTATGGACATGGCCAGCCGACAATTCTAAAGCTCTAAATTGCTTTTTAAGAGTAATAAGTTCTGTAGATAACCTAGAAATTACTTACTTTGTCCATTATTTATCTCACCCCTCTTATTTACATCACAAACAACTCATCCTTTCAAATTTTTAGAATCCTAGGTTAAAAAATAACTTTGAGTAGGCATTTTTATTTAAACATCACATACCAAAGGTTAGTTCCATCTTTTGATTAATGATAAATAAAAAAAAATTAAACACTAAAGGCAAGATCCATTGCCTTCTTCTCCCTACTCTTAATTGTGTGCTTTGTCATAGAGAGCCTGACACATATGACCATCTCATTTTCAGCTGCTGCTTCATTTCTTCTTTTTGGAAATTTCTAATTATGTCAAACAATAATGTCTGCCAATTCTTGGTCTAGTAGCATTTAAATTCAAACCTTTTTAATCCACCATTGTTAAACTCTGCCTAAGTTATTGTATTGAGAATTTTACATAGTGTTGCAAGAATAGGAAAAGAAAAAAAAGAAAGATTTTCAAAATCATAACCATGTCAAGTGGTGAACTTACCTCTTAGATTGTATTTAATAAGCCACATTCACATTATTATTAATTGAACTGTTATTGGTGCTTTTACGCTTGCTGCCTTCATAGAAAGACCAATCACATTGAGGACTCGTCATTGTATCCCTACAAATCCAACACGTAGAATGCTGATTAATTACCCTTTCGGAATTGGTTTACAAACTGCTGATGATTTGACTCACCATCAGCCCCAATATCTGAGCATAGCGTTGCAAGAATAGGGGGGGGGGGGGGGGATTTCAAAGATCATAACCATGTAAAGTGGTGATTTAAATTTAAAAAAAATTATTTTAATTTTTTGTACTATTTTAATTTTAAAAACTAAATTTTAAAAAAATATTTTAATTTTTTGTTTGTGTTTCTTCTTTTTTCATATTATGAAAAATCAAAGAATGGGTTTTGATTTTTGATTTTGATTTTTATTATAATCTAATTTCATTATTAAGTAAGTAAACATTATTTTGTTATTAGATAGTAAATAATAATTTTAATTCACTTAAAAATAAATATTTAAAGTAAACTTATTCTAAAAAGATAAAAACTTTTTACCAGTGATCATTATTTTAATAATTTAAATTTAACTTTAGATATTTAATATCATAAAATTTAAAATAATAATTTTGAAAACTAGAATTGATCTATTTTAACAAATAATTATTAGTTTAAAATAAAAATATAAAAGAATTGTTATTTACTTAATTATTTATTTTGAATAAATAATTAAGTAAAAAACTTTGTAGTTATTGATGCCAGGAACTTTATGAAAACAATATTTAAAATATAAGGGTGAAAGTCAGTTAACCCTAAATAATTGAAAAAATGTGGACATACGGAAGTGGAAGCTCCGGAGTCATACATACAAACGAATAAGAAGAGATGTGCATAGGCGGTGGCATTTGGAAAGGTGGATCAACAGACGCGTACACGCGTCCATTTAACGAAAGAGTGCCCATGTGTTGGTCCTTGTTCATATACGTGTGCATAGAATTAAGATCCTGTCCAACATGTTATTTGTAAATATATATATCATACAGGTTAATATGAGAGCTTACCGAAAACATAAAAATTTTCATTTCATGCATGGACATTGGTAGATTTATTTCAGTTTCAATCAATTTGATGATAAAGAATATTGTGGCTGCTGTATAAAATTACTCCTGTCCAACATTTAATTGGATAGCCAAGTTTGTCCTCGTCATTACCTGACACCAACGGCAGCTTAGAAGTTATAGATGTAGTGAAAATAATAATAATATCTATTATAATGATGCCACTGAAATAACTTCTTCAGTAATGCATTACAATACTTTCCCCCTTTTGAATAGAATGCAATCATCCATGACATTAACAGACTAACTGCGCCATTTTTATATACATTGTAGCATTAAATTTAAGGGCGCAAGATGAAGGATATGGTTGTTAAAACCATTACATGGATTTCAATGCTTATAAAAAGACAAAGAGCATATTACTCCGAGAAAGGGCGGAAAGAATCTAAAAAGTAAAAACAACCACCGTCGTCATCATTATCATAAATTTTTAACTTAAACAAAGTATGCCCTTATGTTGTTGTGAGGACGAGCCCTAAATCTAATCATACATATTTACCCATTGCTTTTAGCAGTTTGTACACTATAGAATAAATTAAGTATAAACTGGTAATACTAATTAAACGACAGGTGTTAGGAACATCTAACATCAACAAGGTCCTCCTCGAGCAGATTCTAGATCAGGCTGCCTGACATCTATTTCCTAGAAATCGCCTACAAAAAGTGGAAATGTTTTCTACCGAATGAGCTTGACTTGGTGCTTTGCTTTGCGTTGTCCTAGCTCCATTAACCTAGATATGTCAAATGTTCCTTTTTTTGCTTATTCCTATGGATTTCAATTGCATGTCTATTTTTTCCCAAAAGTGAATATCTACTGAACATTGAACATTGTCAAATATACACCGAGTGGAAACAATACGAACGCGGGCATTGGAAGGTAAACGGTTAGCCAGGCGTGACGGGCAAGTGATAGTGACCTATTTCCACGGCCACGTGTAGGGTTGGCTGCTCTCAATCGCAGTATAGGGAAAAACGCGGGTTTTAAGTTTAGACGTGTTCACAGTAGACATGACTCTCTCTCTCTATCCATCCCCCAAAAGCAAAACCTCTGCCAGTGCCACCTCCTTATTCTCCATAATGGCCCAATAGGGATCAACAAACTACAAACTCTAATCTTTTGCTTTTGCTTTTGCTTTTGCTTTTTTTTTTTTTCCTCTATTTTATTTTCACATTCCCGCATAGGTATAATCAAATCACTCGAAAAGGTTATGGAACTTTCTCCTCACCCCTCCCTGCCTACAATAATAACAATAACGATTGATAAATTACGAAGTGTAGGCTCGTGTAGCAGTCCCTTTAAAAAATAGAGAGAGTGTTTGAAAGGCTGTGGTCGTGTCAAAGTATTAAGCCGCTATGTCCCGCACCCCCCCTCACCTCGTTTATATCACTTTTATATTTGTCAACCTCTTTTCGAGTACCCCTATCTATCAATCTAACACGTGGTCTTTCCCTTACATGCTAAACCTGTTTCTCTCTTCCCCTTCTGTTTCTATTTAACTCTTCCCCACACCCCTTCCTACACTACTCAAATCACTCTCACGCCCACTTCTCACTTGAAGCCCCCTGCAATTCTCCATAACCCAACCCAACACAACCACATCTGTCTCAACTCTTATTGTCCAATTACACCTCCTACCTACATACTCGACTGCTCATACTTTACACTATTTTCACCAACAACATAGAGCCATGGCTTCTTCATCTTCAGCAAAATCATTTACCAGCACTTACACACCCTCCATATCTCCTCATAAGCCTACCAGAAAACCTAACATTAGTTCCTCTCTCCATACTCCATCTATACTCCATTTCCCTAAACAATCGCCAACTTATCCACCTTCATCTACTTCTACTCCTCCTACTACTACTTCCTTCCCCACCTCGACTAATACAAAACAAAATTTTAAAGACAAATCAGTTGCTCCCAAGCAGCATCAATGGAACCTTTTACAAGGCGCTGCAGGTCTAGTCTTGGATGCTCTAGAAACAGCTTTGGTTTCTCATGAACGTCGACACCCTCTTCCGAAAACTGCTGATCCCAGTCTTCAACTTTCTGGCAACTTTGCTCCGGTCCCGGAACAGGCAGTCGTCCACAATTTACCGGTCTCTGGAAGAATCCCAAATAGCATTAGAGGAGTTTATGTTCGAAACGGTGCAAACCCGATGCACAAACCAGTCGCGGGTCATCACTTGTTTGATGGCGATGGCATGATCCATGCTGTTGGGTTTGACAACGGTTCGGTGAGGTATGCTTGCAGGTTCACTGAGACCAGTCGTCTGGTTCAAGAGCGAGAGCTGGGACGTGCTTTATTTCCAAAAGCCATAGGTGAGCTTCATGGCCACTCTGGCATAGCAAGACTTTTGCTTTTCTATGCTCGTGGCCTTTTTGGTATAATTGATCCTAGCCGTGGTTCTGGTGTTTCAAACGCTGGTCTTGTTTATTTTGATGGTCGACTTCTTGCTATGTCTGAAGATGATTTGCCTTATCACGTTCGAGTCCTTCCGTCTGGAGATCTCCAAACTGTTGGTCGCTACGATTTTGACAGCCAACTCAAGAGCACAATGATTGCACATCCAAAGGTTGATCCAGTGTCTGGTGAATTGTTTGCTCTAAGCTACGATGTTGTCCAGAAGCCATACCTAAAGTACTTTCGATTCTCCCCTGATGGCAAAAAGTCTCCTGATGTAGAAATTCCTCTTGATCAACCGACCATGATACATGATTTTGCTATTACAGAGAGGTTCGTTGTAGTTCCTGATCAGCAAGTTGTGTTTAAATTGCCTGAAATGTTACGGGGTGGCTCTCCTGTAATTTATGACAAGAAAAAGATGTCTAGGTTTGGGATATTGGACAAGAATGCAATTGATGCTTCAAAGATTATGTGGATTGAAGCGCCAAATTGCTTTTGTTTTCATCTTTGGAACGCATGGGAAGACCCAGAGACCAATGAGGTGGTGGTGATCGGATCATGTATGACTCCACCGGACTCCATTTTCAATGAATGCGACGAGTCGCTAAAGAGTGTGCTATCAGAAATCAGACTGAATTTGGAAACTGGTAAGTCGACTCGTCGACCAATCATTTCAGAGAACGAGCAAGTCAACTTAGAAGCTGGGATGGTTAACCGAAACCTGTTGGGAAGAAAAACCCAGTTCGCATATTTGGCTCTAGCTGAGCCATGGCCAAAAGTTTCAGGTTTTGCCAAAGTTGATCTCTCAACTGGAGAGGTAAAGAAATATATATATGGGGACTGTAAATATGGAGGTGAGCCACTTTTTCTTCCAAACCCCGATTCAGATAGAGAAGATGACGGCTATATTTTAGCTTTTGTGCATAACGAGAAGGATTGGAGATCAGAACTGCAAATTGTGAATGCCATGAATTTGCAGCAAGAAGCCACCGTTCAGCTTCCTTCTCGAGTTCCATATGGTTTTCATGGGACGTTTATAAGTGCAAAAGACCTGGAGAAACAGACCTAGTTCATAAGGTACAGGTTGAAGTGAACTTGTAGATACATGTAAATTATTGTCGGCTTTCGAGAGGGGTTTACCAGAGGGATAATTGCAGACATGTCCCCGGAATCTCCTATCGTGTTGCATAGTATAAACCCTGTTAGGTTCTGTTACTAGTTGCTTCTGTTTCTAGAGTGAGAGAGGTTTGGCAGGACTAGCTTGTAGCTTTTGGGTGTAGGTAGATTTGGAGCTCAGCTGGTGTACTGCTTATTCTTTCGCTTGTTGTACATGTGAGAGAGAGAGAGAAGGTTTTTATAAGATATATAATGACGGAGATTACAAGTTTGATGTGTATGTCCCCTGCTCTTGTCTCTGTTTCTCCCTACACGTTTGCATTACTCTGTTCCTTTCCAACGTTCAAAATTTTCAGATCATAAAATGTCAACCTAGGATTATTTGCCTAGCCTGAACTTTCCTGGTTCTGTGCCTCATTTAGCATGAGTGCTTTGAGAAGAGGACTTTTATTTATTAAAAATATCAAATTTCGGATTTTGAATATTCGAAATTCAAGAGATGACAACTCTTCCTTCCATTTTATTTTTTAAACACTGATTTTATTATATTACTCTTTTACTACATATATGTGAGACGTTATGTCCGAAAACCAATAAAAAGCAAGAGATCCACACTAACCTAAAGACGTCAGAGTGCATTACCTTCGAAAAATGAGCACGGGAATTCCAAGCAAGTGAGCAACATGGCTTGTAGGCATGTTCCACACATTGACACGTTGGAATCTAGAAAGGATTTTTTTTATTACATTAGGTTTCTCAGCTTAATTAGATTAATTTTAAGCCCCTACGATCTCACCCTAAGAGTTTAGAGGATGTAAATTTAAAACCTCAAGATCTTTCAGGTTTCTATATAACCTGTAGACTTCTGCGCACAAGAAGTCTTCACATATTTAATTGTTCAGCTGATCATTGATCACTAGCTTCCTCCTGCTCAACATCAAGTTTTCATCAGCCCCTAGGTATTTTAATAGCTCTAACTCTCACACTGTCGCCAGAAACGAGACGTCCGTAATTAATTCGATCAAAAAATTGTACCCAAAAGACTATCCGATCATCAATAGGAACATAACTGTTGAATTCAAGGCGTCGAAAGAGTATATAAGTCCAAGGGTGCATGCGCATATATAAAATTAATATTTATTGCTATGCGAAAAGATTTTTGTCCAGATAATTTCGTTACTGTTTCACCTTTGCGTACGTATTTCGACTTGGAGAAAGACTAAGACGGACCAATGATGTCCAAATCCAACGGGGAGTAAGTATCCCATTCACATTGGCGTAATGTTATAGATGATTGTCTATTCAGTTTGGCACATAACTTGATTTTATTACAACAGTTTCCACAATCACATTATTATTAACTGAACTGTTATTGGTGCTTTTACGCTTGTTACCTTCATAGACAGACCAATCACACAGAGGAACATCATTGTATCCCTACAAATCCAACACGTAGAATGCTGAATTAATTACCCTTTTGGAATTGGTTTACAAACTGATGGTGATTTGACTCACCATTAGCCCCAGTGTCTGAACACATTGGTTCCGGGAAGACATGTTTTTCTTAGGTCAACTTCCCATATGCTTTATACTGGAATGAATGGACCTTTTTTTGTGCAATTTGATGTGTAAGCAATCATTTGCCTTGAAAAGAACCGTAATTTGTCAACTGCTAGAGCAACTACCGTATTATGAACAAACATCTCGTAATTTATTAATTAATTGGGAGACCAAGAAGCTGGAGAGAAGACAAGATATACACGAATTAATTTAGATTAATAGGAGTTAGAAGCTTATAATAATTAGAGATGTCATTTCAAAACCTATACATTGAAAAACTTGGAACCCGCATCTTGGAGGAGTGGATGGTCCATGCATGACTCAATAACTAGGTTGGGATTGGGAAGTGTCCAACCATTGCATCAACTTTCACTGCAGGATAAGTTTATCATGCTTTAGTCGTACCCCCACTACCAAAGCCAAAGCCGGTGCGCGCTTTAAAGGGTGGACTTCTCTGGTCAGTCGATCGATCGTCATTATTCACTAGGATATGGATATATACAGGTATACGTTCTGACTTATTTATTTTGAAGGCCGATGGATAATGCATTGTCCTGCATCGATGTCTTTCCTCTTTCGTTCAATGCTTGAACTTGAGTTTTCTCTCATCCGTGGTGCGGGCTTACGCATGGACAAGTTTTGTTTATTTGTTTGCTATACTGTGAAGCAACTTGCTTTTATGTTTTTGTTGCCAGAATGCTATGAGCCACAATCCCAAAAGTCAGCCCAAGAGACACAATCTCGCTCTTCTTCAAGCTAATGTTGAAGTTGAACAGGTCAAGGTTTTAGCATAATGGTAGGAAACCATATATCAAAATTTTATTACTTCGGGCTTATCAATTTGATGACAAATATTTGTTGGGAAATCAAGATGGGATCTAATCCCCATCATAGTGAAGTAATTATGAAACTTTTTTGTAGTATTTGATTTTTCAAAAACCAAGACCTCTTTACTTTTGTAAAATGATTAACAAAGGAATCATAACAAAACATGAATCGTAATTCATACCTTATTCTAAAACTTTATCTTTGTATTGTTATATCTTTCGATCCGTTTCTGAAATTAATTCATCTCAACTATCGTAGCCACACAAATATCCCACCTTTAACGGTATCTATAGAATGAGTTAAGAGAACTCTGTAACTCTTACAAAAAAGATTAAGCACGAAGTGCTAGCTCCATAAAGCTTAAGCCTAGTTATAATAAGTTTTGGACGTTTTAGTAATTTAATTGAAATTAAATTCTAATTTCAATTAAACTTTAATTAGAATTATAAATAATTCTAATTAAATACCAATTATGCCCATATAAGATTCAATATCTCATATTGATCCTTATTTGTTAAATATCTCATATTTAATCATAAAGTTTCTCAAACTTACAATCAAGTCCAACTTGATTAAATTAACTTTGCTTTCTTCAACCCATTCTATATGTGAGACCTACAATCAAGTCCAACTTGATTAAATTAACTTTGCTTTTTTCAACTCATTCTATGTAACACCTCATATTAGGGGTTAGAAAATTTAGGAATTTTCAGTACATCATATGCTTTGCATAATTGAGTATTCGCTAATATGTGCATATGAATTTTGACATTAAAATAATTATACATGCATTCATTGACATTTTTTGGGTATAATTGATTTATAAATACGATTAAAATCTAAATTATGAATTATTTACGTTGAAAATTTATTTGGAGACTATTAGTATTATTTTAGAATTTTGGAGAATTTTAGGAAAGTTATTGAAAATTTGAGGTATTTAAGAATAGGAAAAATATTGAAATAAGAGACAAATTATTAATTGACCAATGGATAAATTATGGAGTGACAAATGGATCAATTAATTTGTGACATGTGGACAAAGATTTAAGTGACAATTGGTAGCCTTACCTGGAGGACACATATAACACATGCATTGGAAACATGTTTCAAGCCTAAAGAGAGACACCTAGCTTTAGGAAAGCTTTAGAAAAAAGTTTTTGCAGCTCCTTTCACTGATTCCACCGAAAACACTATCTTTCCTCCTTGCCTTGCGATCTCCAAAACCCATTATTTGCTCTCCCATTTCTGGAATTTTTCTGAAGTATAAACCAAGTAAGTAATGCTTTAAGTTTTATGATAGTGTAAATGATTTCTGTAGGGGTTTTAGTGTTTGTAACTGAATGCATGCATGAATGGAGTATATTTTCGTGCTTGGGGAGTGCTGCATATGTAAATGGTGTTGATGCATGTGCGGGTGGTGAAAGAAGAAGCAAATATAGTGATTTATTAACAAGATGAAGGATTATAGTCATTGGAGTATGATATATGCAGTATTTTACTGAACATACATCTGTGTTTAGGGCATAACTTGATCTGTGATTATCCAAATTGGATGGAGTTTGATTTATAGTAAACTAGAGACTAGAACTACATTTTTCATGAAAGAATCGAATTCAAAAAATGCCCTTAAGAGTCTGGAAATTTGGCTTGAAGTTGAAATTGGTGTTTTGTCAAGTTATGAAAACAGTCTGCAAATTTTTTATTATAACTTGAATGATACTGAACCAAAGTGCATGAAATTGATGTCATTAAACACTTAAGACATTGTGGAAAATTTGTTTAGTAGAAGTTATTGCCTAAATACCTCATTGTCTAGGTCAAAATGGTCAAACAAATATGACCCGAAATCTACTTAAGATAAAAATCTGGAAATTTGATAGGTTTCAATATGAAGTTGAAGAGATTTAATAAATTGAAACATGCTTCAGTATTTTGATGATATCTTGGTATGTATATTTTTAAATGAGTTGATTCTTGTTTAATATTAAACTTGAGACATATTTCTACAACTTTCTTGAAGAAGTCAAATTTTAATTCTATCTCTAAGACTTGCAAAATTGGCATGAAATTGAGTCTTGGCTTAGGTTGTAGCACTACCAGGGACAGAAATCATATCCTATGGTTATTGAATAAAATGTATTGATGTAGGCCGAATTAGACTAAGGTGTCTTCACCAAAGTTGTAGCTTATTCTCTTATATTTAAATTGGTATAAAGTTTGTAATTTTTGGATATTGGAATTGAGATTTATGAGGTGTACAACTTGGAACCATGATCATACATTAGCCAAAATTTCAAATGTACACAATCTGTGGAATTATGTTCGTATTTTAAACATAATTCATTGAATACTAAAGCAAATTAGATGAACTTAGTATCATTAGAAACTTAAGACACAGAGGAATAATTTTCTAGAAGAGAGTATTGCATAAATACATCATTTTCTTGATCTTATTGATTATACAAAGTTGACCCGAATGAGGTGCTTCAAGCAAAAGCTGGAATAGTTATTGAATGTATGAATTTTGAAACTTTTGAAGTACAATTGATGTTTACATCTATTTAGTAAGAACATATACCTAAGAATTTGTCATGAACATCCATCATACATATTCAATTTTCATAAATGAATTTTTAATCATGCACAATAGTAATTTGTATATGTGTTAAATGATATAGAGGAATGTATAGAGCGACCACTTTCAGATATTGTCGGGACTTCGAGGCAATAAGCAAACTAGAGCGATTGTGAGTAACCTAAGATGGTCTCACCTTGATTTGTTTTGTTTATTATTGAATTGAATTTGATAATGATGAATGTGTACTGAATTGTGTACTGATTCAGTACACATTCATGAAAGTTCGAGGTATTGATTGATGAATGTGATGTTGAAGTGCCACTTGCTTTGCATGAAATGTCTGAAATGACTTTGTTTTGTATTAAAACTGTTGAGTCCTAGTTGTGGTTAAATAGGCATGCCTAGAAGGGTCTGCAGCTGCTCTTGTGACACTTCGGTGTCGAGATTTCAGTCTCTCCTTGACACTTCAGTGTCGAGACTTCGGTCTCTCCTGTATAAGTCCTGTTACCCGCCTCTGTAAATGGATTTGCAGTCCTCTGCTTTTGTAATATGATATATGTTTGATTCTAACATAAACAAAAATTGTATTATGATTCTGAAGGGTTTATACCCTCTTGTGATATTCAG
>JANZLX010000009.1:4990611-5016097 GCA_025531955.1 Erythroxylum orinocense | reverse complement strand
GACGGAGTTTGCAAGTTCGGTAGCCCAGAAAGGGCAATAGAATTGTTGGGAGAGATGGAAAAAGAGGGTGGGGATTGTAGTCCCAATGTTGTTACTTATACTTCTTTGATTCAGAGTTTCAGTGAGAAGGGTAGGACTAGGGATGCACTGGAAATTTTGGATAGAATGGAGGCTTATGGTTGTGCTCCAAATCGTGTCACAGTGAGTTATTTGATCGAAGGCATTTGTATGCATAACTGTCTGGAAGAAGCATGTAAGTTGATCGACAGAGTTGTCGTGGGAGGTAGTGTTTCGTATGGTGATTGCTATAGTTCACTTGTAATATGTTTAATCAAGATGAAAAAAGTTGAGGAGGCTAAGAAGCAGTTCTGGAGGATTTTAGCTGGTGGTTTGAAACTTGATAGTTTGGCATGTAGTCTCATGATTAAAGAGCTTTGCTTGGAGAAAAGGATGCTTGATGCATTTCGCTTGCATGAAGAAATGCAGAAGATGGGTTGGTTGTTTTCCATTGACTCTGGTGTTTATTCTATGCTTCTGAACGGTCTTTCTCAACAGAACCATTTAAAGGAAGCGTCAAGCATTGCAAGCTTATGCTTGGAAAAGGGAATTTGTCTTCGGATTTCATATTTGGACAAAATACATGGCATCTTGGAGAATCTATAATCCTGCAACTGATTGAAGGCAAATGGGTATAAAATGTTTGGAGTTCAAGTGTGTATATTACGAGAAGTTCAGTTCATTTGAGCACAAGTCTCCAAAACTCAATGTAATAGGTTCAAATCCTGCAGTGTGATTCTGTTCACATTTTGCTAAGTCCAATTGTATGGAAAAATGAAAGTGGAGAAAGATCTACTTGTGCTGACTTAGTTATTTTGTTAATTTAATGAATGATGAAAAAAATTAATCTAAAAAATGGAGGTAGAAATGGCAGCTTTTGGTGGCACCAAATGCCTCTCATTCCCATTCTCCATCTGCAACATTTTCACCTCATTTGGTTAAGCCCATGGCTATATGTGGAAGCCACTGCCATTAACTAATGTTAGCTATTATCTCTAAAATGGTATGCTTTCACCTCCATTTTGATTTATAGTTTACGCTTTTTTCTTGCAGTTGAGATTAAGTTCTTTCTTCCTTAATATGCTGTAAGTAATCATTTGTAAGCATGGGTGAAGTTGGGTGTTATCTCCGGTTTGTTCATGAAGACTTGAATTAGCATGAAATGGACGAGATTGGTGTTAGAAATAAGACAGTGGTGAGCTCACAAGTTGTTTCAGAATTTTCTGAAATGCTTATAAACTAACAGGAAAGTTCCTGAAACTTGAATGTCAGTGATTGAAAGATTGATGACATTTATAGTTTGCACCATTTTATCATTAGAAAGATATTGTTGTTGATTTGCTTCATATTGTTTATTGTTGACATTGCAAGACTGAACAGTGTTGTCCCTCGCAGAGCAATGTCCAAGGAGCAGCATCATAGTAACCTAAGCTACTAACAAAGATGGAGCAACCGGAGCTGCTAATTGATAGGAAACTAGGTTCTGTCAAAGGCAGAGGAATTGCATGTCCTATTGGCGATCACAGTATTTTGAAACCCAGACCGGACATCGAACCGGAGGCCTTACTGGTCACCGGTTTGGCTGGTTTGACTGGAGAACTGGTGTGACGTCATAATTATGCAATAATTATATTTAATTATATATATTATTAATAATATTTAAAAAATAAAAAATATATACCAAATAATATAAAAAAATAAAAAATTATTGAACCAGAGGTCAGACCGGTCGAACCAGACCGGTTCAACCGATCAATTGACCAGTTTGATCGGTTCTCATTGGTTCAATTGATAACCGATTTTTAAGAGTGAACCGAACCGAATAACCAACCGGTCACCGGTCGAACCGGCCAGTCCGGTCCAGTTTTTAAAACAGTGGGCGACCACCAACACTGGAGCTCCTGGGGTTTTTTTGAGCCTTCGCCTTTGGGTCCTTCTGTGTTTACCATGTCCCTGAGGATTGTACTTTGACGGGTTGCGCTGTAGATTGTGGTTGCTCTACTTTCTAGCTAGCTTGTAGAAATCAAACTGAATATGGTAGGGCAATTGCACTACAAGGAAAGAGCAACAATGACAAAGGAGGATATTATTTTTTTATTAAGAAAAAACAGAGCAAGGGTAAATAGGTTATACCAACACCATGACCATGTTGTTTTGAAGCTGAATAATGATAAAATGCGCGAGAGATGAAAGATATGTTGGTACTGTAAATGTTAAAAAAATTTAGGGACTAAATTGTAAAATTTTTTAACAAAAACTGATTTCAAGTGATTTCAACTCCATTTTGAAAGTAGCAAAAGTTGAGGGAAAGATCAATATGTAATCATTGTATAAAACTTGGAAAATGTCTAGAAGAAGCTCAGATTTACTCTTGGGTGAATGCTTTTACACATGGAACAACAAACAAAATGGTCATCATTTAATTAGGAAAAAGCTAAATAGAAGTGTTGCTAATCTATTTTAGATGAATTCCTTCCTAAACTATTTTTCCTTAAATAACATCCTATTTGACCACACCCCCATTTTAACCAAGCTAGTAGTAGCAAACACCAAATTTCCATTTAGGTTTAACACCTTCATTTTGCAACTGGTTGGTTTTGAAGAAAATAGTTGGAAAACACTGAGATCCAACATTTAAGACACCAAGTAGTATGGCTATGTAAGGAAAATGAAGATAATCAAACATAAAATGAAGATGTTATATAAAGTCAATATCGACATCACATGTCATCTTATCAACACAACAAAAAATGAATTGGAATCCATTCAACATACTATTTACATAAATTTTGGATCTCAAATTATGTAGCTCAAAGAGAAGGAAGCCTGAAAAAGCTATACACAAGCACTCCTTTATGATTACTCTCTAATGAAGCAAAGAGTCTAGGTTGATTTGTTGAATAAATGCTAGAAACAAAATTGTTTCTCTAAAGCATAATGATATTGGTCTTGACCCTCAAAATCAGTTATTAGAAGGTGCTTTTAACTACTTCATTGACTTAATGAACCAACTTTCAGAAGCATATTCATCCATACACTTCACGAAACAAGTGATGAAGGATTTTGTTACATCTCATGATGCAAAATTGTTATATAGGCCTATCATTTTACAAGAAATCAAAAAAATAGTATATGCACTTTAACCTCACAAGGCTCCTGGACTATATGAGTTTAATGTAAATTTCTTCCAAAAAGCATAGTCCCTTAGTGGAAACATGATCTTAAAAGCAATTATGGAATTTGTCAACAATGGCACACTTCTAAATGAAATCAACAAGTCCTTCATAACCTTTTTCCCAAAACAATCAGGCTTATTGCTTGTTGTAATTCCATTCACAAAATTATCTCAAAGATTATAGCTCAAAAGATTACTTTAAAAGCACATTTGCCCTACCTAATGGGCTTATATACCTAGAAGGGTGATTGGAGATAACATACTCATTCTTCAAGAGCTTATCAGCAATTACTCCAAAAACAAAGGGATTCAATATCATTAAATTTGTAGGAAACTTAAACTAACCAATCGTTGTTTTGCAAATGATATAATTCTATTGTCCAAGTCAAATACAATCTCCAGCTCCACTCTAATGAAAGCTCTAAAAGCTTTTCAAAGAACTTCTAGATTGCAGGTGAAATGCTCAAAAAGCAATATCTATACGTCTGTCAAAAAGTGTTGCTAATCGTATGCAATTGATCTTTGATATCATTAGTTTTAAGTTGTAAGAACTTCTAATGAAATATTTGGGCATTCCCATTTTTGCTTAAAAGGTGAGAACTAGAGACTTTATGGATCTCTTTAATAGAATTCAATCCAAAATATCATCTTAAAGCTCTAAATAACTTTCAGCAGAAGGAAAAGCTCAACTTATAATCTAAATAATAAATTCCATCCACACTTATTGGGCAACTGACTTGGCCTTTCCAAATTTCATGAACAAATCAATTGACAAGTTACTCAACAATTTCCTGTGGTCATGTAGTAGTGTTAAAATTCATGAAAGCAGGGTGAGATAGAACTAGGTGTGTACTCTAAGGATTTAGGGAGGACTTAGTATCTACTCTATCAAGAACATGAACACCATATTGTTTACAAAGAGACTCTGGAGACTTATCTATGACAAGCAATCATTATGGTGTAAATGGATCGATTCTTAACTTCATAAAGCATAGAAGCATATTGGCTCTTAACATCAAACACTTCCCTTCTTACCTTAAAAGCTATCCTGAAATTGAGAAACAAGTTTCAAGATGACTTCATCACACTTGTCGGGATTGGTGAATCTCTTAGCTTTGGGTATGATAATTGGCTTTCAGTAGGGCAACTTATCAATGTCAATCAAATTACATCTCTCAGAAATTTAATTGCACTAAATGCTTCAGTTATAGCAACCCTTTTAGATAAAGAGATATTCTAAAATTCATAATTACCTAGTCCTCTCTTCTTTTAACATACATTGGTGAAGATGAAGACAAACACATCTAGAGGTACACCAGTGATGGCATATTCGCTAATGAGTCTTGTAATAAGTTAATCTTCAAACATCTACCCACAACATCTTCGACCAAATCGATTTGGTGCAATTATATCAACAATCGAGTTGCATTTACCTTATGGATTGTAATGAAAGGTAAGCTAAAAATTGTCAACAAAATTTCCAAATTTATGCAACTAACCAACTGGTGCTTATTATACCAAAAAATTGAGGAAAACTCTAAACGTTTATTCTTCAAATGTAACTACATCAGAGGAATTTAAAGAGAACTTCTCAGAAGATGTTTGATAGCTATAGAATTAAACAGTGTGGACAGTGTCAAATCTTGGCATTCAACTAGCAATCACACCAACAACATTGCTTACAAATGTTTCTGGTTAGTGCTCTTATCAATAGTCACAACAACTTGGAATGAAAGAAACTACATAATCTTTCAAGACAAAAGTCTCCATAAGGAACAATTCAATAAGCAGCTTGTGCAACACATAAGTCGTCAAATCAGCATTCAAAATAACATATTGCAAGACAAGCAATACCTCCTTTCCTTTTAGAATGCCTAGTTTTTTTTTTGGCTCATCGTTTTAATTTCTACTTGTAATCCTTGATAGTAATCTCTTGTGACATTTAGTAGTGTATGTTATATGTACAACTAGACTATCTTTCAAGGCTTAATAAATTAAAAAAATTCAAGAAAAAGTTAATTGAGACTATTTTATCTTAAGTAATTACACCACAATGATCATAAGGACGACATATTTAGATAAGTAACTTTGCTAGTTACTGATCTAAACAACATGCTAATTCAATTTTTATTTTTTTTATAATATATGACCACAATGAAATTGTTGCAATAGAGATTGCCCTTATTCTATCTTACGTCTAAGTAATTTCTACACAATACAAGACTTATGCATACAATTTGTAGCATCATGCTAGGGCAATGTCTTAACTATTTGATTTAACCATTCAATAATGATAACTAAGGCATTCCATTGACGTAGGTTTGTTCAAAGTGTTGGACACATGCCTACCATCATTACAAAATTGCAATCTTATCCATTGGCTGCAAATAAGTTGTAGAATTAGAGTAATAGAATTTAGAATCCAAAATTTGTGAAAAGTTGCTGCTTTGCTCCCGGAAACCAACGTAGAAGATGAACCACAAACCTCTTCCGCGTGTAAAGAAATTATTGGTCGAGTGGATACACATAGGAGTCGATGATATGGTTTGATGTCAATTTTATCCTGTAAAAGCCAAATATGTAAAACGTACAAAAACTAAGCTCTGGCAGTGGCTGTGTTGTTACTTCTCAAAGTTCACTGTTGAAACTTGAAACAAGACTCCGTTTGCCATTCTACAGAGCTTCAATGGTTTTGTGTGCATATGGCCATAGCCAAAACCTCTCCAATTTTATCTTGAAAAGCAGAAGCATTAGCAATGATCATGTAAGAAGAAGAACGGATTCTATGATGGTTAAGATGGTATCATCATCTTCATCAACTGGCGCAAAAGCATACGAGGAGGGACAACTACAAATGCCAAAGTGGGCAGGACAGACCCCTCTTTCTCGTCTTGTTCAATCAATCATTGCCTTCAAGCCTCTCTATTCTTTCCTCAAGCTCGGTGCCAGACAAGTCCTTATAAGGTTCCCATTAACTAAGCACCTGTGACTGTAATCTTTTAAGTGTTTGAGCATGCCTGCTTTGTTTTCCAAATAATGTGCGTTGATTCTATCATGTTTTGTAGTGAAAGATGACTGTGTTTTGGACCATTTATGTCAAGGGCCTCTATCAATCTTTTGATATTTGTTTTCTTCTGGGATTTTGAGGGGATTTCCCGTTGATAACAGATAAATGTTGAGTGCGAACCACGTCGATCTGCTAGTGGGTTACGGTTATGATAATTATGTCTTCACAATGTACAACTATGGTTAATTACTGATACTCTAACTGATGGTTTGGGTGAATTCTGGATGAAACAGGACAGCTGAGAAGAAAGATATTCCATGGAGGGAGTTGACGACGGAAGTACTAGAATCTGATGTTTACAAGGAGTTAGAAAGCGTTCAGAATTCTTCAGTGATATACCCTGACTGTGATTTTCTTCACTGCTTACAATGCTTTTCTTACAGATATTATGACTCCTTCTAATGTTGTTATAGGGTAGACATAAGTTCAGAATCTGAAAGCTTCTCTTTAAATTCAACTTATCCGAAATCCTCATTTGTCACATAATAAACATTAAGTTACTTAAACTTTCGAAAAAAAAATTAAGTTACTTATACATTTTCTTGTTTCTTTTCTCATAAAGAATGTAGTTCACTCTTAACATTGGTCTTCCTGTAGTTTTCCAAGGGTGCAATTCTCAGTTGGAGATTGCTTCAGCATAGATTTACCTACTCTTTGTTGGAAATTCACAAGTGATATAAGGATGAACTGGGTTATATACAAAAATATGACTCATAATCCATTGCCTTAAAGTTTTGTGGTTCAGATATGATGTTCTAATTGTATATGGAGTTACTGAGAGTAATGATAAAAGAAATCTTTTTCTTTTCATTTTTTCACAACTTTTACATTAATTTAACAAAGATCAGTTATTTTCCTTTTTGATACTTCCAAGTTAACTTGCCATTCCTTGCATATTCTATTCCCTTTGTAAATAAGTTGAGTAACATTGGCAAAATGGGCAATTTTCAGATTTCCTAAACTCCTTCCATGCATATGATGAGGGAAATCTTTCATGGCTGGTAAGAAATTGTTTTAGTTGTATTTGATGATGTACATTGCGCATTTAGTAACATATTCCAACACTTCTGTTCTGGTTTTGAAGTTGATCTCCTACTTCATACTATTCTTTTCAAAATTTTAAGATTGTAATTTTCATAAATCAATTATATGAACTGAACTGGTATTCTGGTCAACCGAATCTAATATACCTTAGATTGATACCTCTTCATTTTCTTTCTATTAATCTGGTCAAAAAGAACATAGCTGGTGTGCTTTTGTACTGAATTTTTACTCTTTTACATCTACAAACACAGATGAAAAGAGTCCTCCTATGATAATTTTGTCTCTGATTCCAGGCTGCTGCAGAAGCAGAACCTGCAACCATGGCAATGGTGAGACGAGCAATACCTGACGCCTCTTCACTAGAAGAAGCAAATAGAGCAATGAGAGGAAATTGGCTTCAAACTATTGAGCAACATCATTTACAGCACTCTGGGAATCATGTAATAAAGGATATTCTTGATGTTGGATGCTCTGTTGGAATCAGCACTAGATTTCTTGCTGATAAATTTCCTAATGCAAAAGTCACAGTGAGTCTCAATATCCAATCTTCAAATTTTATTTCAAACTAGTAAGCTATAAAAATTATTGAAATTCATATACTCTGAAACTTAAACGTGGATGCATTGACCTCATGATAGCTTCTGAATCACATCTGGTACAGGGGCTAGATCTGTCACCTTACTTCCTTGCTGTGGCTCAATTCAAGGAAAAGAAAGTTGCACCCAGGCAAAATCCAATCAAGTGGATACATGCTAATGGGGAAGAGACAGGATTACCATCCAAATCATTTGACCTTATTTCCTTTGCTGCTGTGGTATGCCATTTTCCCAAAAGTAACACCCTTAAGCTTTTTAAAACAAATGACATGAATGTTTTCATAAATCATGAAACATATCTTATGAGCTTGACCGTTATGGCGCAAGGTACATAGTGACTTCTGTAACATGCTTTCACAAGCTAAAGGTTTGCGAGATATTTTACTGCTTACAAATTAGGGATTCCTTCCACCAAGACAATTGAATCATAAAGATCTTTAGCCTCTTGATGTTGAATCTTCTTGACCGTGTTGATCTCTCATGGAACATACGCTATGTTTCTTTGACTGGTAATGCAAATATGACAAGTTTTTAGTTTATACGAAGGGGCAAATACACTCTTTTTTTTTCTCTAAGTTTATCACTGCACAAAAGTAGAACTGGATTTGGTGATGTATTTCCGCTACTACGGCATAAATATACTCGAGACCTTTCATCAATTCCAACTTTAGATATCTGTTATCATTTTCTGAAGTAAAGTGCTTTATATACCATGGAAGATATGTCTAAGAAGGGCTAAACTGCAATGGCCGAAAGCTGAATGTTGGTGCATCTCTATTCTTCATTCAAACTGTCCTGTTATGAGATAGGAGAAAGAACCATGGACTATCTATTGAGGCAATGAAATCCTTTTTTCCTTTCTCCCGCTACTAGTTTTGCATGATTTCTACTACACACAACTTTTTGTCCTGCGAATGCTGGCTTATGATGATGGTGTATGCAGAATACTCCTCACACCGTCCAAGATTTGTCATGTTCAGAACTTGCTCAGGATGTAGATAGTGAAATTGTCTAGAAACTAGACCATAAACATAACAACAACAACAACTCTATTGCACAAGTCTCTCTGCATTGCAAGAGTTAGGAAAGGGATATCAATTATACTCAGCCTTCTCTTTGCATTTTATAAAGAGATTGTTTTCGTAACTCGAACCTGTAATTTTTTGGTTACATAATTTGTTTTTAAAATGATAACTTGATAATGAGAACAGAATTTGTTGTATGATTGCTGCCTTTGAAATGAAATTAAGATTGTAGTTGCTTTTTTATTGCTATATTGCGAGAATCTCATTCTGTACTAATACTATTAATGCTTACATTTAGAACACGCTTATACATGCAGTTACATGAATGTCCTGAAAGAGCTATAGTTGGTTTACTGAAGGAAGCATTCCGAGTACTTAGGCCTGGAGGCACAATTGCTTTGACGGATCAAGCAGTAAGGCCTAATTCCTCAATGTCTTGTTTCAATGATTTTCAAATGAAACCATTAATCGTTTTTCTTTTTCTTGCAGCCAAAATCAAAGATCCTTCAGGTATGGTCGAGTACTTTATTCAGCATTTCATGTCATTGATCACATAAAAGTAGTTTATACGCTCCCTTTGGTCCTTTGTTTGCATCCTGAGTGTATGATGGCTGACTAGCTATTTGTTAGGCTTAATTATTTAAGATAATTGAATCAGTTTTAATCTTTGAACTTTGATTAGCGGTATAGGTTTACATACGTGCTTGAGATGACATGTTTCTGTGGCAGATTCTTCTGATGTCAAATGTTGTTACAGGAATTGTCTCCAGTTCTATTTACATTACTCAAGAGCACAGAGCCATTTTTAGACGAATACTATCTGACTGATCTAGAAGGCAGACTAAAGGAAATTGGTTTTGTTAACATAAGAAATGTTCTTACAGACCCACGACACATGACTGTGACAGCCACTGTTCCACCTTAACATGCATGCAATTGGAATTGACTTGTGTTCAATGCACATTGGGTATTCTCGTTGAAATTTGGTTTTGTTTTGTTACTATCTCTACATCCGAGTAGGCCCCTTCCAAAAGTTGGTCTCAAATAAACAAATGTAATTTTATAGATCTAGGTTTTAACGTTCAGCAAAGAGTAATGAAAGGACTCGTCCTGGAGTTTCCTTTTTGGAACCCAAGTGGAGCCCTTCTGGCAACCCTATGATAGCCCTTCAATCGATGATATTTGACTCTATTGCAAGGTTTCCACAAAATCAAGCCATTCAACGATTTAGAACTTTTATACTTTAATAATAAAAAGTGAGGAAGTAGTGGGAAAATTTTGTTTTAATTCATTTTATTGAAAATTTTGACAATATAACAATTGCATTTTGACATTGCCAAAATTTTCAAAAGTCCTGTAAAATTTTAAAACACTTTTATGTTTACATCAATTTCTCAACTATCACAAGTAATTCTAAATAAATAATTATCAACAATCACTACAATAAGCTCCAAAAAGTTAAAATATGTTTATGCATTTCATTTAAAAGCCTTTATAGACATCTATTCTTTACACAAATGTAAATATTAAAATGACACAAGAATAAAGTAATTGTTTTTATTCTAATATGATAAGTCCTTGATTAAATTTATACACTTGTCATCATAATGGAGATTATGATAATGAAAAATAAGTCTTTAGAATTTATTTTAAAATTGTTCTTGATCATAAGATAAGGACTTTAATGATCCGATTAGATCAATATTTATGTAATAGTATCTATTGGATAGATATTAGTAAATCTCATTTACTAAGTTACATAGTGAAAGGAGTAAAATTATTGGGATAATGACTTTTGCATACACCATTTCTCATGTAAGGAGAATCTTTGTTTATAAAACCACAAGGACCGTAGATCATATGCTTAATGACAAGAGAATAGAATATAGAATTCTGATTAGGGTTAGGTATTTCAGCAGATATGATTTGATCATAAGAATTTGGATTTAGCAACTTAAATTGTGGTTTAAGTATTAGCAATAAATGAGCATGAGGGAATCCACGCTTTTGGAATTCAATGACATAAACAAATGCGGCAACATCTCCAAAGATTTGTTTTAGGATCAACTCATTTTTTAGGATTTCAAATTTAGATTTGAACATTCTGGCTAATAAATCCGGTCTATCTTGTGCCTTTTCATGGAATTTAAGTTTCTCTTGTATTTCTTTCCACATAGGGTTGTAAGTGATAGTGAGGAAAATATCTGGTTTGCCATATTTTTGCACTAGAGTCATCGCATCGAGATAACGTTGTTTCATGTCACTTGGACTGCCGATAAACGAAGCTGGGAGGACAATTTAGCGGGACCAATGTTAATGCTATCTAAAACACCTTGTAAAATTTCCATCCGTATCTCATTTTGTTTTCTCCTATGGAAATCAAGTTGAGATGTTTCAATCTTTATATAAGTACCAACAACAAATTGTTGAAGTAGTCTTAAGCTATGAAGAAGCATGGATTCGTCATAAGTTCTCATTTGAATTCGATAGGAATAATACTCTCTGGCAGATACTAGACCATGTTTAGAGTGTGCTTCTTGAAAAGCTAGTAACAGGAAAAAAACTGATAAATATAATTGTCTAATTAAATAATATTTGACAAAGAAGAGAATAAGAAGACAACTGACCTATGTTTTCGAGACTGAATAATTCAATCGGGTCAGTAAAATTGCTGAAAGCGACATTGGTTGTTTCATCTAAAACATTAATCCTGTTTCTTTGTGGAATTAACAACCTAATCCCATGATGCCATCCAGATTCACCACGAGGAAATAAAAGTGGATTTCACATGCATAATAAGATGGATAACTTGGGCCTAAGTGAGTGTAGACTTGGATGTGAGGAGATTTATCAAGCTGTTCATCATCAGTTTCAGTCCATATAGCAACTACTTGTGACGTAGTAGGAAGATTATAAACGCGTTGATCAAGGCTAGGATAACATCTGAGAACAATTTCGTGATTTTCAAGAGATGGAATATCTTTAAGACTTTGAAAGAACCTAGCATAAAGGTTATCTCGATGAATTTTCATGATAAGCTTTAATGTATTTTCACGAAGTTTATTAGAACTGTCAATCATTTTTTGTAGTTCTTCATCAGTATCAAAGAAATAGAGTTAGACTCCAGATACCTTATTGCTTGTTGGCAGTAAAGTGTTAAGGAAATGATAAACTTGTCCTTGAACATGAAATGTATAAACTCCCTTTTTGTTTTTTATGAGGTCACAATCATATCTAGTTCCATACGAAGTGAAAGCTAGATTGTTATTATATGTACGAACATTCTTTCTGAAATGTTCTGATTCTTTGTCACTGTTTAAAAATAAAGATTTTAAAGCATAAGGTATTTGAGGAGCGACAATTGATATTTGTCTGGATGAGCAACAAAACGATGGAGGTTCTAGATAAAATCGTCTTGCATTGCAATGTTCACAATCTAGAACAAAATGTAGGTGTTGAGGTTCAACAGGTAAATTCTGCAAGGATGTTAATCTTGAAGAAGAGGCACGATGATTTATCCCTTCAAATATGTAAAAAGAATGTTATCACTTTGTGGAATAGTTACATTAGAAATAGTTCTAATATAAGTAAAGAAAGGTACCTTCATTAATATGATTAGTATAAATATTGAAAGATTGGTGATGTATTTGTTCATTACAGGGTTCATGAATTGCAAGTTGACTGGTGGAAGGTTCGGTAATCAAATAATCGTTATGTTGATGAGTAATTGTTTGGTGTAGTGACGAAGAAGTAGAACTTCTCTTTTTTGCAGCTCGAGTTTCTCTACGCTATCGTAACAATTCTTGTTTTTTATCATTTGCCATTTCAGCATATTTTTGGCCCCTTTTAGCATTTCTATCCATATTTGAATACCTGAGAGATCCAGATAATATCAACATTTTTGATATGTTAATTGATCATGTTTGTAAGAAAAAATGAATATATATATATACATATATACATATATATATATATATGTATGTATGTATATATATATATATATATATATATATATGGAATATAATTGAACATATATTATAGATCATATTAGAGTAGACATGTAAAAGAAAAGTAAACATATATTTATGAGTGTTGAGTGTAACAAAAAGTTGATAATGAAATGGTTACGTTTCCACATATGAATAAATTAAGGAAAAGATGTAATAAGTACACAGTCGATAAATAACGTAAACAATACATTTTAAAAACATTTAAGAAACTATATATCTAAGAAACAAGATGATCTAAGCATTTAAGAAATTAGGAAAAAAAATTTAAAGTTCAGAAAGTAATATCAGTTGAATCTGTCACAAGATAAATAAAGGATTATGAGATATTTAAGAAAATTAATACATGAAAATAGAGTGCAACTTAGTATAAAAAATTAGGTAATATTGGACATGCAAGTTATGAAATACATAAATTTAAGCAAGAAATTAATTATGATGTAAAGGAAAAATAATACGTGATGAACAAGTATAGCAGAATATTATACAACATATTTATGTAATATAACTACACATACCTTAGTAGTGAAAGAATGGAGCAGTGAATAAGCGTAGACCTAAAACAAATGGAGTGTAAACGTAGTCAGAATAAATTTGATAGTTTTTGGTTTGGGGTTTTAGAAGTGTATTTATTGTTTATATAGTTCAGGTGAAATGCCGGAGATACCATATTAGGTGATAGTAAATAAATTTGGCAAAAATGTAATAAGCAAAAGATAAAGATACGATTTTATTGAAATTATAAATATAGAAAATTCGAAAACAAAACTAATAGACAAAAGAATGGCTTACTATAATGAACGGTGGTTGTTTGTTCGGTGAAATAGCAGACGCAACTTTTAGTATTTTTTTGGTTCTGGAATGGAGGATCTGATGTGTTTAGGTTAAACAAGAAGAAAGTAAAATAAGACATAGTTTAGAGAAGTAAAGTTTGGAGGGAGAAATTGCTTGATTGGTTAAGCTAGATATGGTTTGAGGGTTAAGTCAGGATTGATTGATAAATCGGTGGAAGAAAAGTCAAGCAATGATAGTAATTTCTAAATAATCAAGGCTAAAATGGATTATTTGAAAAATGCAACAGTTTTGTAATGAAACTATTACTTGAAGAGTTACGATGCATTAAATGAGACGCAGTACTTGAAGATGATAAAGTGAAACAGAAGTGCTTTTCCTAGAGATATGCAAAAAAAAAAACAACTTTCACGTGTAGAGAAGAGGAAGACGATTGAATATTTGGTTTTTAACAGTAGATTGCGGTGCATTAAATGAAGATACCTGAATATCGGGTTTTTAAGAGTAGATCGTGTTCCATTAAATGATGAATGCCATATTAGATAGGGTAAAGAGAAGCAGATCTTCAACGTAATGATTAGTTAATTAATTAATTAAATTTGAAAGAACACATATTGGTATTAAATATATTATTATTAATACTAATTTTAGTGAATTTAGTCAAAAATTTTGGAAAATAATAGAAAATAAGAAAAAAAAGACATCAAATGAAGATTTGCACATAGTTAAATTGTAAAGACAAGGTTTAAACTTAGTTACAGTTTGATGTGACGGAAGCAACAAATATCTCTTAGGCTATGTACTTTTGCTAAAAGTAGGCTAGTGTTCTCTGAGAGTTGATAGCTAAAGTAATATGTCAAAGTTCATTCTTCATTGGGGATCTTCCCAAAATTTTATTTCCATGCATAGAGTTTTCCTTCTAACACCTTCTAAGTGATTTCCGTGTTTTCCTTTCCTACACCAACTGGGCTTTGCTATTTGTGTCTTTTACCCTAAGAAAAACCAGAAACTGATCATTGTACGCAGTGGAGTACCTAAGTTGCATGAAGTTTAGGGCTTAAAGATTTTGGGGTTCTTAGCAGGTGAGTAGTGAATAAATCCTTTAAAATCGTGTTAAGCAAAGAATTTGGAACAAATTGGTTGTTGATCTGAAAAATATTCACTGAGTATGTTTCAGTCTTTTAGCCACGACGGTTACTTTATATAACCTATTAGGTTTTATTCGGTATGACTTAGATAAATTTGCGAGTTCTTCATAAACTAAAAAAATTGAATCATTCCCAGATATGCCTGTCAGTTTATTATTTGTTTCAGATAAAGACTTCATGATTTTGTACACTCTTTTGATTGGATTTTTTTTTGCAGCAAGATGCCTATTATTAAGCGAACACCCAAGTTGATATGATGTGAAGCACAGAAAAAATAGATTAGCAACATGCGTACAACCTTGGCTAACATGCGTTTAATGCCTGGGGACGATTTGATAGAGTATATCATTTCAGTTAATAACATCATGCAAAAGTTATATTTTGAAGGTTGCCTAGTTTATGCAGATGTTGATGCTTATTCCTAGTAGGGGCACTGCTCCCCACCTCACTTTGTATGTGGAAGGTCTTCCTACCCCTTTCAGGCATTTGAGCACTCACCCCTTTCTTGGAAAACTATTCCCTGTTCTTCTTCTTCATGCTCACTTCATTCCTGATATTCTCCAGCTTCTTAGCCTGGAGTGCAACATCTACCAACTACTAGTAGTCACAGAAATTGTGGATCAAGACTTTTTCCCTGATCCCTAAATGTAGTCCTCCCTCAAACTTGCGGCACTTATCCTCCTAATTGGCAACAATGTTGGCAGCATACTGTGACAAATGGGTGAACTTCAATTCATATTCACTCACACTCAAATCCCTCTGTGTGAGATTTAAAAACTCCCTGGCCTTCTCTTATACATAAAACCTGGAGAGGTACTTATTTCTTAACACTTCCACAAAATCTTTCCATGATAACACCGGAGGCATCAACTAACTATGGGGCACTGATTCCCACCAATGAAGAGCATCTCCTTGCAACAAGCTAACTGCATAATCCAGCTTCTCCTCATCAGAACACTTCATCTGAATCAGGACCCGTTCGGTCCTCTTCAACCATGCTTCAGCCTCTTCTGGATCTATAGTCCCATTGAGATCCATCGCCCCATACTTGCGGAGCTTATTATACTAGCTACTCCTCTCCACTGGAGCCTGCATCGGGACTTATGAACATTGGCCCATGGCATAGGAGGAGGCGGTGGAGGCACCTTATGCTGCACACTAGGTGCCTCAGGAGTTAGAGCAGAATGTGTCCTTGCATCTTGCAAGACATAAAATTCATCCGTGCTCCCTTGACGAGAGCTAGATCGAGTCACAACTCCTCGAGTTCTTTTTTGAGGCGACATAATCACTCCTTCAATTTAAATCATTCACAACCTTTAGTTCATGTTCCATGTAAAACAACTTCAAATCATGTAAAACAATTTAAATCACATAAACCAATTTCAAATCTTGTAAAACAATTCAAAACAATGTAAGTTGTTCACTTTAAAACAATGCATGTTCATTTCATGTTTTAAACTACCCACTTCATGCCTAGGATACTCCTAAACCCAGTCGCTAACTTGGACCTAAACCTAGTTGCCAACTTGGACCTAAACCTAGTTTATCTGATACCATAAGTGTTGGGTACCCCGCCTCGTCTTAAGTGACATCTGAACGTGTATCCCATAAGGGTGGCTTGCCCCCACCAGGACAAACATAAAAACAACTCACTTCTCCTATTTCCGAACCCAACTCTTGATTATAATCACTGAACTTATTCCAATGAAATCTCTTTAACCATAGTCGATTCCTCTTATTGCTTTGATACCATAAGTGTTGGGTCTCGTTTCCGAATAGATTTTGGGAAACCCCAAACTGGAATTTCATTTCGACTTGTTCCGAACATTTGTGGCTCTATGTCTCTGGTTTATTTAGAGACAAGAATCATCGCATTTGGAGATCCCATAACAAGGTTATGGCGGAAAGACTCGAATAGGGTTTTGACCTCAATCATATTGCAACTGAATTGAGGCAATAGTGTAACTATCATATGGGATATCAGATTAAAATCATCTTAGGATGTTTCGATAGAAGACTTCGAGATCTACAACTTTCATGAAAACCTCGAAGATGGATTCTATTGTCTGAAGGGTCAAAAATAGAGCAGACGATAGCAAGAAGTAGACGAAGTAAAAAGCAGACGAATTAAGAAGCAGACGTATCAAGAAGCAGACGAATTAAGAAGCAGACGAAGCAAAAAGCAGACGAATGTAAGAAGCAGATGAATGCAAAAAATAGACGAAGCCAAAAGTAGACGAATCAAGAACAACTTAAGATGAAGCAACGTCAACTTACGACGATGCAACTCTTAAGACAAAGCAGAGACAACTTAAGACGAAGTAAAGTCAACTTAAGACGATGCAACGCTTAAGACAAAGCGGAGTCAACTTAATACAAAGCAAAGTCAACTTAAGACGATGCAACGCTTAAGATGAAGCGAAGTTAACTTAAGACGAAGCAAAGTCAACTTAAGAAAATGCAACGCTTAAGACGAAGCGGAGCCAACTTAAGACGAAGCAAAGTCAACTTAAGATGATGCAACGCTTAAGACAAAGTAGAGCTAACTTAAGACGAAGCAAATTCGACTTAAGACGATGCAACGTCAACACAGATGATACGTCTCTACATACGATATATCCTTATAGGTGATACGTCCTTACCGACGATACATCCTTACAGACAATATGACGTCATCATAAACGCTGTGATGTCATCACAGACGATACTTCCTTACAAACGATATATCCTTCCAGACGATATGACGTCATCACAGACGATGTGACATCATCACAGACGATACATCTTTGCAGATGATACCACTTGTTACTCCTAAGCATCTCCCCTTCAAAGGACCATAATTTTGGACTCCGATGTCCAAAAATTCCCTATTATAAACCATTGGAAAGCTAGAAGAAAGTCCTACAACTTTCTAGAAGGCACATTCGCCTAATTTAGCCTAGGTTAATCTGGATCTTCCTCTGACGTCTGAACTTGAACTTTTTCCTTCTGCAAGCTTAAAAATGCAATGCATAAACTTAAGAGGAAGTCATAAGCAAAAATGCAATCTTATTCCATTTGCATCAAAAGATAAAAGTTTTACAAAGCTTTAGTGGACATTTCAAGCCCCAATATGTTAACATCTTAAAATCCCAAAATACAAAAGATACATGAATCATAAGTTGCTCAAAATGCAACTAAAGCCTTGTTTTACAAGATTTGTTTAAATTACAAAACATTTCAAAAGTGGAGTGATGCCTTGGCTCTTGACTTCTCGATCTCTTGCTCATCACCTGCTTATGGGAGAAAGTGGGGGTGAGCTTAAAGCTCGTGGGTAACAATTTTATAACTAGTAACAAGCAAAACCATTGAAATAGTCATTTCCATCTCAAACATTTACATTAATGCAAAACATGCATGCATCATTCTTATTAGCTTATCATGAACACATAAGCATATCAAAATGGTTTGGATGGATCCAAAAATAGAACGTACTATGCATTTTCACATAATGGTCTTACGTAGCCGTGAAATTATGGGAGTTCATGAATGAGCTCCATACCACTAGCGAGCAGGTAAGAGGAACCTTTTTGTCAAAGTACACTTGACTTAACTTAAGGGACCACCACAAACTCACATAATATGTATTTCATGGCAAAACATAATGCCCAAAAAGGCACATTTCAGAAACTTGATTTCTTAAGCTTGATAGCTTTTTAAAAATCATTTTCAGAAATCAAACAAAGATTTATATACACAATATGAAACACATTTACAAAGCATTCAAAGAACAATAAATGCACATTTTAGAAGTAGTTGAAACTCATTATTTCATTTCTTAAACAAGACATTTATGGTTTATTGATTAATTATAAAAATGTAACCCACTTTGAATTTCTTGCTTAAAAGTGCCTCTCCTCTTGCTCCTCTTGTCTTACTTGATTTTCTTCAACGTTGATAAAATTCCAAAATCAATAGGAATTCCAAATGAGAACCTAAAGAAACAAATGTGTAAAATTGGTCCTAGAACACTTAAACCCATGCATTTTCTAAGCTTCATGAACTAAAACCCTTCCAAAATTAAAAGCATTTAAAAAGTTCTTACCTTAAACCTTCACCAGCTGAAGAGATGTTTGGTTCCAAAGAAAGCTCTTATCTTTCTCTACCTTTTTCTCTCCTTGTATAACCTCAAAATCACTCTTTATGACTAAGAAAAATAAAAACCTAGCATAACTCTCATCTTTCTCTTCTTTTTCTCTTTTCTTGTGCTTCTCTCTTCTCTCTTTTCTTCAACCACATTTTTGGCTTCTTAAATGCAACTCAACAATTTCCTCTTCCCATTTTGCCCCTTATTCAATGCTTTACAGTTTCTAAACTTATGTGACTTGCCAAATTTGCCCTTACACACTCTTACTACTTTAATACTTCAATTCCCTTAACTTATGTCATATTATCTTACTCACATTAACATGCTAATTAATTCCAACATACACTAATCTAGCAAGACCCCAAAATTCATCTAATCATGCTTATTCATTAAGAAAAGAAATTTGGGGGCCAACAAACCAACTACATGGAGACATTTTCTCCTATATCTAAGAAAGATTCTTTGCGTGTATTCATGGCATTGGTAGCTCATTTTGATTTTGAGTTACAACAAATGGACGTAAAAACGGTGTTCCTCAATGGTAAACTAGAGGAAGAGGTTTACATGAAACAACCTGAAGGATTCTCCTATAGTGATGGTGAGCATTTAGTCTGCAAGCATAATAAATCCATATATAGATCAAAACAAGCCTCCCGACAATGATATTTAAAATTCTATGGGATTATCACTTCATTAGGTTTTGAAGAGAATATGATGGACCAATGTTTATACTAGAAGGTATGTGAGATTAAGACTTGTTTTCTTGTGTTATACGCGGATGATATTTTACTTACGACAAATGGTAACGTTTTGCTAAATGAAGTGAAACAATTTCTCTCAAAGAATTTTGATATGAAAGATATGGGTAAGGCAACTTATGTCATTGGCATTAAGATCCATAGAAAAAGTTGTTGAGGCATTTTGGGTTTGTCTTAAGAGATCTATATCAATAAAGTTTTAGAGGGATTTTGGATGAAAGATTATGCACCAAGTGTAGCACTAGATTCAATTTGAATCCATGTCCGAAAAATGATTTTGAATGGGAACATATGAAGAACATTCCATATTCTTCAATTGTTGGAAGTCTTATGTATGCTCATGTCTGCACTAAACCTGACATCACTTATGCTGTTGGAATATTAGGTAGATATCAGAGTAACACCAAGTGTTGACAACCAAAAAGCTACAAACAAGGTTATGAGATATCTTCAGTGCATAAAAGACTGCATGTTTATGTACAGGCGAACCGAGAACTTAGAAGTAGTTAGATACTTCAATTCTGACTTTGTTGGCTACATTGATTCAAGGAAATCAACATTTGGTTATGTCTTCATGCTATCTAGTAAAGCTATATCTTGGAGAAATGTCAAGCAAACCCTGATTGCTGCTTCCACTATAGAGGCTGAGTTTGTATCATATTTTGAGGTCACCTCGTATGGTGTATGGTTGAAGAGTTTTATATCTGGGCTTAGAGTTATCGATTCAATTTCCAAGTCATTAAAGTTGTATTGTGACAACTGTGCTGCAGTCTTTATGGCTAAAAATAACAAGAGTGAAAGTTAAAGTAAGCATATCAACATTAAGTATTTAGCCATAAGAGAACATGTTAAGGAAAGGAAAGTTGTCATTGAGCACATTAGCACTAAGTTGATGACTGCGGATCCTTTAACTAAAGGCATACCACCTAAGTAGTTTAAGGATCACGTAGTGCAAATGGGACTTGGTTCCATAACGTGATTTTTATTGTATATTTATTACTTCAATGGAGCTCTTATTTAATTTGATGTTTTCTCATATGGTTTTGTGCACATATATTTGATTGTTTTGAGAAACATCATTTAGTTTGGACCTAGAATAAACAAATGGTTTATTCATTAAGTTTAAGGGCTAGTAATAGGAGATTTTATATATTATAATATATGGAAGATAATACTCGCTATAAGAGGACCTATCGCTATAATTCATATATTAAGTTTCTTGTTATGTTTGATGTTGGGTTAAATGGAACAAGTGGAAGAAATATAGGATTTTTTCTTAAAATATTGGGATATCCCACTATTCAAAATCTGGTGCATTTAATGGTTTAACCCATTAATCACACAGACACCTATACATCATCATTTTCATCTTCTATGATGGGCAGAGGTGATGAAGTGGTGAAATATATATTTTTAGGACCCTATCCTTGACTTCATGCAACACTAACTAGATACCATCGAGTTGTCGAGATCAGAGGCTAGAAGATTTAAAATTTTTTGAAATGTTATTGGACAATATCAGTGTAATGGCTGGAGGTATTCTTTTGTTATGCTTTCTCTTGCTAAACATTGTGAATAACATGTATGTATTTTGTTTATACGTAAATAATTTTGTGTTTTAAGATGCATGCTTTAGTTTACACTACCTCCAGGAGCTACTTGCCTTCCTCGACCCTTTTTTTCTTTACCCCCTTTATCCCACCAACCATTCCCCTGGTACTTCAAATCCCTTTTTTACCCCTGTTCCCTTAAGTCTCCTAAGCCTTTTGGTTCAAAACCCAGGCCTTTCTCTCACTATAGCCTACCTAATTCTAAAACCTTTGGGATATCTGTGGTCCGTAAAATTAAGTCCACTCCAACTTTTCCCTCTTGTCCATTGTAAAACTAAATTCTTCCACTAATCCAAGCTCTTCTAGTGAGGATATTTTAAAGAAAATGAGAAATTATAGCTTAAAGAAGCTTTGGATTCAAGTTGTAAGAGATAATGCCCCTTTGGAAAAGCTGAAATATGAACTTGTGCATTTGAGTAATAAAGATTACATAGTCTCACCTTGTGCATTTGGGTAATAAAGATTACATATTCTCATCTCATATGGAGGTTTTAAAAATAGGTGCTCAATTTTAGTATGCTATTTCTTTGAAAAAAGATCATCTTTTTCTAGTTGTTCAAATATGGAAAGAGAAGAATTTGGATAAATTACACTTGTAAAGCACTTTCGAGTTCATTAATGAAGAAAGACTTCTTCCTCTTCAAGATTAGACGTCAATCAAGTATACATAAAGCTTTAGAATCTAGGCCTTGGCATATATTGGGTAAACTACTATTACTATAAAAGTAAAGGCCTAAAATATACCAATAAAAGGGTGGCATAAAGAAGAAACCATTATGGACAAACTTTTATAATATGCCCCTTGAATACTAGTCCATCTTAAGGTTAACCTATCTAGCTTGCTCAATTAGGAGGTATGTGTAATTTAATAAACATATAGTAAAACTTAAGAGGATTGGATACACTCGTATACAGGGGCAGATCTAGAATTTTTTTTGAGTGGGGGCAAAATTTTAATAGGAATAAAACTTTATTTTTAATGGGGGCAAATTTTAATGGGAGTAAAATTTTATCTTTTTTAAGGGGGCAAAACTTTAAAAAATAATTTTTTATAGGAAATTTATTGGAGGCAGTAGGGGCAAGTGCCCCCACTTGCCCCCATTGTAGATCCGCCCCTGCTCGTATATATATGGAAGTGGATATTCAAAAGCCATTAAGTAATACCCTAAAGATAAACCATCTAAATGAAGATAATATCCTTTCACATGGAGTTATTTCTCTTTCTTATCAATGGAAGCCAAAAGCTATGAAGGAAAGAAAAAGATGTAGAAGCCTACAAAAGCTTTACATCAAGGGAAAGTGTTGAAGTCTTAAATTATAGCTTAGCTAAAATAGCTTAATACTGAGGAGGAAGTCCCAATCTTTGAATCACAATAAAGCACTCATTAAGATAAAGATAATTCACCTAAATATATTAATTCTCATGTCAAAAGAAGCATGGTTTTTCATCTTACAACTAAAAAACTTGAGGGGAGTAATATATCTATTAATAATGATAACATAGTACCACAGTTATTATAAAAAGATCTAGAGGGTACAACTAGATTGCCTAAGAAAGCAATTGAGAATGGATTGATACAAAAAAAGTCCCCTGTCAAGTATTAAAGAAAAATATTTGGCCAATGAAGAGGAACAAGTTGATATGCATGAACTTGATAAGCAAGTAACTAGAAGTAGTGATAAGGGCCATGATATTTGGATTGATGGCAATGAAAGTTAAATATGTGTGAAGTAACCATAATTAGTGAAGTTGGAATTAAAAAAGCTTCATAAGGAGAATGAAAGGACCCATCTTGGAGTTCCTTTTCCAGAATCTGAGTGGAGCCCTCTCGGTAACCCTATGATAGCCCTTCGATATCTAACTCAAACGAAGGGTTCCCGCAAAGCCAAGCCATTCAACTGTTGAAACCATTTTATATTTTGAAAGTTAAAAGCATGAAAAATAATAGGGATTTTTTTATCATTTTATTAAAAATTTCAGCAGCATAATGACGACATTTTGACATTCCCAAAACTTCAAAAGCCCTGTAAAATTTCAAAACACTTTTATACTCACACCAATTTCTCAACTACAAAATTTGGACTTCAACTCCACTTACAAGCAACCCCAAACAAATAATTCTCAATAATCACTACAATAAACTTTAAAAAGCTAACACATATTCATGCATTTCATTTAGAAGCCTTTATAAACATCCATTCTTTGCACAAATGTACAGACCAAATAAACATCCATTCTTTACACATATTTTTCTCATTGAGCTTGCAAGGAAGCTCAAATTATCTAGGGTCCAATACTCTAGTGGTATATTGTTACAAATTAATCCACAATGGAATAGATTCAATTTTCTCTTTGTCAAGTTCAAGACTAGGCACCCACTTTTGCATAAACATTGGTTGTCCCCAATATGCCATGGTCCCGCCTCCATTACCTTTCTTAAAGAGTCATTATCAGTGAATTGAAAGAGGAAGGTGTCATCCTATGTGAGTGATACTTTGCTTAATCCTTTGCTTCCTCATCTAACTTGTGCCCAATTTTGTATATATGGATGGTGGCATATCGTAATACTACACAACATAACTAAACCTACAACTATAACAGTAAAAAAGTTTAGGTTGATCCTATAAAGATTAAATCCAATTACTCTCCTAAATTATCTGTGTTAGTAAAACAGGGGGGTTTGGTTTAATGTAAATTTGAAAACAAAGTAAAATTTAATATATAAAAGTAACTCAAAGTAAACAGAAGTAAAGTGATAAATTTGATTAGTGATTTGTACTCTGTTTCTTCAATTTAATCTCATCCTACACACAATTTCACATACGTCATTGCATTATCGCCTTCTTCCCTCTCATTAGACTATTGATCATGAATTAACAACAAGCTCTGTTAATCCCAATTTTTCCTTAGGTCATAGTTAATCAAGAAGAGCTTGTTAATTGACCCTAATTATCGGATAACCTAGAATAAGCTCTCTAATTTTAATTGGACAGTCACGTTACAAATGTGAAAAACAAACCAATCTATGCAATAATCACACAAGCTCGGATTCTTTATCTTAGGTTACGTTACCCCTAATGATTAAATACTGTTAGTTGCCACATATGACTTCAAACATGACTATTACGTATCGTACTCAAGTTTTATCAATGGGTTTTCATGACAAAGAATCTAATATAGCATTAAGATCATTCTTACACAATCCCTAACCAATAAACACATGATAACATAAACAATCCGAAAAGAGGGAAAGAAAATAATACATAATGATGATATGCTCAAATATGTTTCTTGGTGTCGACTTCACCTCCAAACCGGTGTTGGAAGGTTAACCCTTAATCTTCTCCATCAATCTCCAAGAAAGGCCCATGAGATGTGAAAAACCAAAGAGAGAACGAAGAAAATCCCATTTGTTTTCCATGATGTGTCCATCGTCACAATTTAATGCTTTTATAGTAAAAAACTAGGTTAAAAATGGGACAGGTAGAAATTCTATCACGCCTCATGACATAATTTTCATAGGCGTCGCACTAGGTTTCATGGTCGTGAGACACCTCCCATAGCCATGACTTTGCATCTTTTCATTTCTTTTGGTATTTTCTTGCCTCCACTTCATTCTAGCCCTTCTCCTTATTGCTCTATGAAGCCAATTGAGTGTAAATTTCAAGAAGATCAAATATTTTAAGCCAATTGAGTGTAAATTTCAAGAAGATCAAGGAGTATGCTTTCACTTTATTTATTATACTTACAACTTGTATCTAAGATCAAATATGAACTAGTGAGTGTCTTAAACATTTTAAAGCATTAATCATTAAGCACATATCAGTGAAAAAATGGGTCTTTTGTTGCGAAAGTACCCTACCATCGTAATTCCCCAATATTTTGCTCCTTTTTGCAACAGCTCAAAAGGAGGAGTAACTATGCCTCTGTTGGACCCCGCCTCCGAGGCCCAACATTTTTCACATTTCGGACTCCGTCTCCGAGGCCCGACATTCGGACCACAAGTCCACAAAGCATAGAGGGCCCAAACGAAACACCGATCGACCACAAATAAGAGGAAAAACTCAATTAGTAAAAATT
>JANZLX010000009.1:4973908-4984078 GCA_025531955.1 Erythroxylum orinocense | reverse complement strand
TCTTACCTCAAACTTTCACCAATCACTTTGTTGTTTGGCTCAAATGAAAGCTCTAAACCTCCTCTTGCTCTTTTCTTATTGGAAAAACTTCAAAATTCCCTCTTAAAACCATGAAAAAATCAAGACCTAACTAACCTTCTTCTTTCTCTCCTCTCTCTTCTCTCCACGACACTCTCTCCCTCCTTTTCTTTCTAATTTTCGTTCCTTCTCCTTCCCCCACAAGCCAAGCCTTCTTTCTATCATTTAATGAAGCCAAAATGACCAAAAAACCCTTCCTTTCATGCTTTAAACCTTTCCCACTTAAGTGATCTTCCAACTATACCCTCCATACACTCTTACCCTTCTAACATTTAATTTAGCTTACCTACTTCATATTATCTCAATTCCATTAGTAAGCAAAGTAATTTTCAACATAATTGATCTAGTAATACTCCCAAAATTAATCTAATCATGCTTATTAAAAAAAATTCTGGGGCTAACAGGTGATTAGATCACTCCCAACATTCATAAAAAGCAATTTTAGTTATAGTATTGGCCTCTGTTACCTTAGATGATTTGTCCTTCCAAATAGCATAATCAATGTTCGTGTATCTTAGATGAAGAAGAATTCTCTCATTCCAAATCTTATAGTTTTCACCCCTTAATTCTAGAATTTCACAACTTATATTAGAGAAACTAACAGTTTGAATAACTGCATAAATTAAACATACATGCTACTTATCAATCAATTGAGGCTAACAAACTATATATATTTATTACTAATGTAAAATATATCTTAAAAGACATAAATCAAATGACGTAAAAATTAACTATGGGCTAAAATTTTAATTCAAATAGATTTATGCTAAACTTTATGATAAAACTATCAAATTATATAGCAATTTCTAATACTTGTGGGTAAATTAAAAAATAATTTGATATTTCAACCTAATTAATTATTCAAATATAAGAAAAACTCTCGTGGTATAAAATTTATTATACTAAAATAATTAATTATAATTAAAAACTCTACACTATATGTGATTAAATAAATAAATATATAATTTATATATAATTAGGGTTGCCGGGCCTTAGCCTTATTAATTCATCACAAAAACATTTTCACTAAAAATTTATTCACAATGTAAAATATAGACATAATAGTCATGTGATAATCTACTTCATGTCGAACATTTATACAAATATAATTTCAACATATAATATAACATAACATAAGTTGAAGATCATATGGTTGAGGCTCACCATGCCCGCCCATGAGGGCACAGGTTTGAGTCCCATCCTCAACAACAACAAATAAAACGGTATCATCTAGTTTCATTGGTTATTAATAGTGAGAGATCTTCTTCAACCTCCAATTGGGTAAAACTGATCCGGTTTCACAACGTCTTCTTTAACCTCTAGTTGGGTAAAACCAATTCGGTTTGCAACCCGTCGGATACCAACAAAACTAGACTAAAAAAACACCATAAAACTAATTTTTTAAAATGTAGAAACATTTCTAAAATACTTAATGGAATATTTATACCTTTAATTGTAAGAAAAAGTCCAAAAAAACTCTAAATTGAAAAATTTTTTATATGAAAACTTTCTAAAATTTGAAATTCTCCAAAAACTTGAAAAAGGCATAGGTTAAAATAGCTTTGATACCAAATATAAGTCAATTCTATATATATTTAACAATAATATTCGTTAGAATAACATATAAACTAAATGTGGAAGAAAAACAAAATACCTCCAGCCATTGTTAACTTTGCTTGAAGAGTCTGCGTTTTAGAATTCTTCTAAACTCTCAATTCTCAATTTGATGGTGTTTGTTTAAGAAGAGAAAAGAAATTTAGGGGACCCTAAGATTTGCAAGAAAGTCTATATGAATGTGCTCCCATCAAGCACATTATGAGTTACCATAAAACCAGAAATTCATACCCACTAAATTGATAATATTGGATCATTTAAGACACCAAGTCACGAAGAATATGAAAGTTCTCACGATGTGAACTAAATTTGATATGATATTGTATAACTCTACCATATATCTCTTATTTTTAAAGATTGTTTCTTCTCACGTGAGATCAAACCGAAAAGTTTGGCCTAAACGAAAGAAATTGAAATTCTCCTGTTTAGCTTCCTTACGAAAAAGGAGGCGTTTTGGTTGTTGGTAAACTACTTAACAATTTCCTTAAGCGCACGGTTGTTTTGTTGGGTCATAATATCATCATGACTTCCAAGTTCCATGCCTTGACATTTCGGTTAAGTAGGTACTAAAACAAACTATGGAGTGTTTCTTGTTCCCATTCCCTCTCCGACCCTCCTTTACTCGATCAGTACCATTCCTATGGACACAACAACCAAACAATTTGATGGACAACAACAATCAACATGGCCTGAGCTCTTAGGTAGTAGCAAATGGAAAAATCTTCTCGACCCTTTAGATCTCAAACTCCGGGGACTCATCCTCCGCTGCGGCGACTTCTGTCAGGCCACATACGATGCCTTCAACAACGACCAAAACTCCAAATACTGTGGCACATGCCGCTATGGAAAATCTAACTTCTTCCAAAAGGTTATGCTCCAAGACGCAGAAAACTATCAAGTTTCATGTTTTCTCTACGGCACTGCTCGTGTCAGTGTCCCCGAAGCTTTCATTCTCCACTCCCAGTCCCGAGAATCATGGGACCGTGAGTCCAACTGGATCGGCTATATCGCTGTCACCTCCGATGAGTACACCAAATCCCTTGGCCGTCGAGAAATTTACATAGCTTTCCGTGGAACCACTAGAAACTATGAGTGGATTGACATCCTCGGGGTTCAAAGTGAGTCTGTTTCGCCATTGCTGAGGAGGGTTAGCTACGATAAAGGTAATACTAGCAACGATAGTAGTGACAGCGACGATGATGACGAGGAATCGGCAAAAGTGATGAGAGGTTGGCTAACCATCTATGTTTCTGAGGACCACAGGTCACCTTTTACGAAAGTAAGTTTGAGGTTTCAGCTCATGACCAAAATCAAAGAGTTGTTAGAAAAATATCAGGATGAAAACTTAAGCATAATCTTTACAGGTCATAGTCTTGGTGCTGCTTTATCGATAATCGCAGCCTTTGATATAGTTGAAAACGGTATTAAAATACCAGTAGCAGCTTTTGTGTTCGGTTCCCCACAAGTTGGAAACAAAGGTTTCAACAAAAGGTTTGACAATTTTCCAAACCTTAACTTGTTGCATATTGTGAATAAGATCGACGTCATTCCACACTATCCAGGAGGATTATTGGGGTATGTGCGCACAGGAGTTGAGCTTGTTATTGATACTAGGAAGTCTCCGAGGTTGAAGGCATCGATGAACCCGAGTGATTGGCATAACTTGCAAGCCATGTTACATGTGGTTGCAGGATGGAATGGTGAGGAAAGAGAGTTTGAGATGAAGGTGAAGAGGAGCTTAGCGTTGGTGAATAAATCCTGTGCGTTCTTGAAAAAAGATTGCTTGGTGCCAGAGTCATGGTGGATCGAAAAGAACAAAGGAATGACGAGAGACGAAGATGGGGAGTGGATACTGGTCCGTCCTGATCAGGAGGATCTACCTGTTCCTGAATTTTGATCTTCAAAGAAGAGATAGTGATTGGCAACCCTTGTTATGATTCTTGCCAAACAAATTAATAGAAATCAATCTCCTTGTTCTTTATATGGTGGCTTGGCTTATCTGAATGCGGTAATCTTAGGTTAAAAATTAGAATAAAATTCATATAATATGTTATCAAATCCATGTGTTATGATTGCACCTTTGATGTTGAACAGTATATATAAGAAAAGGCAGAGAAAAGAAAAAGGATAATCTGTTGTTGAACAGTATGCTTAGTAAGTAGAGATGACATGTTAACACCAACAACGAAGGATCGAAACTTTCACTTAAATATTGACCAGTAAGTGTATGGGCAGGGCAGAATTAAACAAGTTAAAAGAGTAGAAGTATAGGTTCTTTAACTTTCACTAATAAGAGAGTCACGATTGGGATTGATCCAGCACTCATAAGTGCTAAGATATTGTCATAAGCAACGTTAATGTTTCAAAGCCATGAAAACTGGTACATAACTTCTCTTTCATGTAAACAACAAGATAAAGTAGTTGATATAGGAATGTTGCTAGGAACGTTACTTTCCCCTAAAAATGTGACAAATAAAGAGTTTAAGGTTGTGTATCGATTACAGACAACTGAATAGAGTAACAATTCCCAACTAATATCCGCTCCCGAAGATTAATGATTTATTCGATCAATTACAAGGATCCAAGGTGTATTTGAAGATTGATCTAAGATCAAGTTATTATCAGTTGAAAGTTCGCAGCGAGGATATTCTAAAAACTACCTTTAGGATGAGGTACATACATTATGAATTCATAATTATGCCCTTTGAATTAACGAATGATCCAGCTGCTTTTATGGATTTAATGAATAAGGTGTTTCGAGAGTACCTAAATAAGTTTGTGATCATTTTTATTGATGACGTATTGGTGTACTCAAGCAGTCATAAAGAGCATGTATTATAGGCCTTATGAAAGCGCTAGTTGTACACTAAGTTTAGTAATTGTTAGTTTTGTAAGACAAGGTTGCTTTCTTGGGTCATGTCATCTTAGTTGAGGGACTTAGCGTGGATCCCCAAAAGATTAAAGTTGTTACTAATGTAGACCTCCCACCGTTGTAACAAAAGTTAGGAGCTTCCTTGGATTAGTAGGATATTATAGGAAATTCGTTGAAGGGTTTTCTAGAATAGCAACTCAATTGACCAAGTTGAGGCGAAAGGAGGAGAAGTTTGAGTGGTTAGATGCCTATCAACAAAGTTTTGATGAATTGAAAGAAAGACTGACGACAACTCTTGTACTCACATTACTAACAAGGACTGATGGATTTGTAGTATATAGTGATGCCTCAAGACGGGGATTAGGGTGTGTTCTCATGAAGAATGATAAGATTGTAGCCTATTCTTCAAGGCAATTGAAGAAGCATGAGTATAATTACCCAACCAATGATCTAACGTTAGCAACAGTGGTTTTTGATAGGTGTAAATTATATTATATTTTCATAGATGTTTAAGTGTGTTTTTAGGTGCTTATTATATGATTATTAAGTGTATAGACTTAGAGTTATGTTACTGTTAATGTATGTTTATATTCTAAGTGTTTGTATGGTTTAGAGAATGATTTAGATATTAATTTTATGTTTCTTGAGGTGTTTGATGTGTTTGTGAGTGTTGGAAATCAAATAATTGAAGATTGAAGGAAACTAGAACATGCTTAAGCTAAAAGGTAGAGTCACATTCATGCATCGATTAGCACGATCATGACAGAAGGTTGTTATCCTAGGTCACGATTGTGACAGACACTTTCCAAGCGTGACCTGTTTTGTATCTTTTTACATTTTGGGGTTATTTTTGGAACAAAATGACTCGAGTAAGCCCTAAAATTTAACCCTAAGATATAAAAGAACAAAAGACTCCAAAAAGGAGCAACCACTGTCTTACCAAATTGAGATTAATCCAAGGAAGATCATCAGTTGTCCAACATTTACCAAATTTGCAGATTCAGCTTCAAATCAAGTTTTTCTTTCCTTCCTTTTGTTATTTCCGTTAAACTTGATGTGTAAACTGAATTGGAAGTTGTTATACACGTTGATGATGTTCTAATTTCATATTAGGATTTTTTTTTCTTGACTCATTTTGTGACTTGATTATTTTTTATTTCAATGAAATGTTTTAGGCGTTGTGATATTTATATTGCTATACTTCGACAACAAATCGAGTGAATGAGTCAATAGTAATTTGATTAGGTTGGGTAATGAGAGTTAACAACCTAATAAATCACACAAATATCAAATTGATAATCATAAGAAGAGAGATCTTGTGTAAAAACTTGTTTATCTGATAGATTGTTTAAGAACTAGTTAAAAATGTTAGGCAACTTTTGTTAATCGAGAGATTATAAATAAGGAATTTTGGAATCAATTAGGGATTACTAATTGGGGTTAAATGATTAGGTCTTGAGAGAGAGTAATCAATCATTCAGAAATTTAGGATTGATACCTATTGAATAAAAAATGATTAAGATAGAAAAATGATGATAGAATGAATCATGTACTTTCATAATTGATCATTCTTGTTTTATTGTGGCAACTCAATTGTAAAGTGGTTAAATGCTCAATTTGATTTGATTGTTTAATTTTTGAATTTTATTTTCTCTCAAATTGTTTTCATAACCTTAGACAAAGTTAGATTCATTTAGCTAATTCCTCGTGGTATTGATATCTCAATTACTACAAGTTTACAATCTGTATACTTACAGATATTAAGAGTTTTATATTAGGTAAAACTTGCTCAACAAGTTTTTTTTGTCATTGTTGGGGAATTAGTTTAGGAATTTTTTAATTCCTTTTTTTTAAGGAATTATTTCCCTTTCTTGTGATTATGGTACCCAATCACAAAAAATTCAAAAAAAAAGAGACAGAAGTTTGAACGCAAAGTAGAAGACACCTCAATTTTGATATCACAAGACAATAATAAAGAATCCGAAAAGTTAAATGTCAAGAAGAGATAGAAAAAACGATGATGTAGGAAATACATGATGGAGAGCAAAGGAACCTTATGGATTTTATGAGCCTAGGGTTAAATGCCTATCATCAAGGAATTTCACGAATGATTATGGTAGATTTAGTGACAACATTGCAGGATAAAATCGATAACCTCATCAAGGAATTGAATAGGCTGGCAGCCACCCCAGTCTCTCCATTTAAATTAATTCAACAAGGATGTGAACTATGTGGACGAGAGAGTCATATCACAGTTGATTGCTTCCTAATGGGAAACAACAATGTGGTGCAATTGAACTTCAATGATGCACAATTTGATCAGGAAAGTAATTATCCTTATTTGAACATGTACAATCTGGGGTGACAAAACCACCCAGATTTTTGTTAGTCTAACAATGTAAGGACTTAAATGAGACATCAAGACCTTTTAGTATTTTGGCAAGGAGAGTCCACTTTATAGGGTTCTAAATTGGACAAGATTATGGATATGATCATAAACATGGAAGAGGCTCAGAAGAGGATGAAAGGGTGATTCAATCAAGTAGCAGAAAATCATGCTTCTTCTAGTCACAATTTAGAGGTTTAATTGGGCTAGCTACTTAATACATTGTCTACAAGAAGTGTGGAGAGTCTTTCGAGCAATATGGAAGTAAATCTAAGAAAACAATTTAAGGCTATCACACTTAAGAGCGAGAAAGAGCTAGAAGAACTGAGAGAAAGACAAGTTAAGACTCACCTTATAGAAGACCAAGAGAAAAAGAAAAAGGATGAAGAAAAGAATGAGGACCCTACCTATACTCCTCCTCCTTCTTACTCACCAAAAATACCATTTCTACAAATACTTCAGAAGAACAAGTTGGATGTACCATTTGCAAAATTCATGGAAAAGCTAAAGAAATGACAAATTTACTTGTATTTTGTGGAAGTGTTGAAATGCAAGCCCAATTAAGTGAAGTTTCTTAAAGACATATTATTTGAAAAGTGGACTTGAGAAGATGACTTGTTGGTAGCCATGATGGAAACTTATAGCTCCTTAATTACCAACCATATGCCCTCAAAGTTGAAAGATCCAAGGAGCTTTACGATACCCTGTGTAGCTAGTAATTTAGAGATTTCAAAATTGTTATTAGACTTAGGCACAAGTATAAACCTTATACCTTTGTCGATTTTTAGAAAACTAGGGATAAAAGATATAAAGCCAACTATTATGCTTATTCAATTGGCAGACAAATCGATAAAGAAACCATTAGGATTAGTAGAGGATGTACCTGTAAAAGTGGATAAGTTTTTCATTCCTTTGGATTTTGTCATGCTACACTTTAAAGAGGAATGAAACTTTCCGTTAATGCTTGGTATACCATTTTTGAACACTGAAAAAGATTTGATAAATGTCTATAAAGACAACCTTATCCTTCAGATTGGTGACTAAAAAGTGAAATTAAAAATAAATAAGGTATTATAGAATCTGAAGGAGGGTAACTTATTCAGGAGAATTCAAGAAGTCGAACCTTTAAAAGAGTGAGAGGAAGAAGAACAGATGATAGAGGAGATTAGGTTTGAAGAATATGAGGAAGTCTTTATTTAAGAAGCTGATGAAGAAGAGAATGACGAACATATGACAACAGAGATAGAGGTTCAAGAAGATATATATGTCTCTATTCATAAAACAAAAAAAATAAGAGGAAACGAAGGTGATTAAGGAAGAAAGAGAACATTTCACCTTCTTAGAAGTTAAATTATTGAATTCGATAGACGATTCAAGGAGTTTTATTATTCCCTATTTTATTGACATTTTTTATTGAAAGGGAACTATTGAAATTAGTTGGTTTATTTTATTTTATTAATTATTTCCTTTTGGTTATCTCACAACATATAACTTATTTACAAGCTACTAAATTGATATTGACTAAAATAGGTGGAAGCAAGCCACTCATAATTTATCCTGACTGAGTTTTGAAGAATATAAGGTCAAGCTAATGACCATAACTTGGCATGTTTGGTAGTTAGATTGTAATTGTTGTGTAGTTAGTTTTGTTTTGAATTCTAATACTTAGGTTTTAATTTTCATGTTTTTATAATGGTTTGGATTGCTAATTTTCCTTTTTTTTGGGAAGTGATTAAAAGTTAGGGAAGCAAGCTTAGGAGTTAACTAAAGGAACAGAAGATGATGAAAAGGAAAGCTAAGGGAAGGTCTTCACTTTGATCTTCAATAACAACACTGTCACCGCCTCAATCACCTTAAAGAGTTTCATGCTCTAACCTTTTTCTTTTTATTTCTATTTTCTTGTCATTTTTACCTTTAAATATTGTGTGTTTTTTCTCATATTGAGGACGATATGTTGTCCAAGTATGGGGAGAATTGTGCGTTGACATGTCATGTGTGTGAATTTTGCATATCATATTATCTTATATTTTATTAGGTTAATATAGTGTAAAAATTTTGTTGCAAATGCGTGAATTGTATTAATATGTCAAACAAGAATAGAATGGAATTAATTTGGCTTTGAATAAGGTCATGTAATTTGTAAGGTTATAGTAACTTATGAATTTTATGTTTTAGGTGTCTTTGGGATGAATATATTTGTTAATTAGGATATGACACCCACTTTTCACTTTATGAATTTTATCATTATACATTTATAATTCTAATTAATTGAATTAATTAGCAATACTATTACACTTTTATGAGAATGACTGACTAAAAAAATGAGGTAAGCTAAAGTTATATATATTTTAAAAAAAGTGTGTGTTAAATAAATAATTATTTCCCTGGCCCTTCTAAAACAAATATTAGGTTAAGAATAAAGCTGTTAACCAGTTGTGACCTGTGATATAGCAGAGTAATCGAGGGCATTCACGACAAAATGTTTGTCTTCGAATCAAAACGCTAGAATAACGCTCCAACCAAGTTAAATAAAAAAAGTGACCTAATTGAGTGATCGTGAGTTAGTTGTGTGTAAGTTTTAATATTAACCCTCGATAATACGCAAACGCACGATTCGTTAGCGTAGTACCAAAGGTGTCAATCCCTCGAGTGATTTAGGATGTTACAAGTGGTATCAGAGCCTATACCTGAATCGTTGTGCCAGCTAGGCTATACCCTAAAGAGGGTTGGGCCCTAAGGGGGTGGAGAATGTGAGATCCCACAGTGGCTGGAGAGGGGAACGAAGAATGCCTTATAAGGGTACATATACCTCTCTTTTATAGACGCATTTTCTATGGCCTAATGCACCGGATCCCATCAGAACCCCGAGGTTAAATGTGCTTGGATGAGAGTAGTTCTAGGATGGGTGGCTGACCGCGCACCGTAACGCTAATCAAAATTAAAATTACTAGACTACTACTGTAGAGTGGTAAGTCTAGGTCGATCCTACAGAGAGTGCATGTAAAGTCTAAGAAATGAAATTAACTGGTGTTTACACTAATGGGGGGTTTTGGATTTTTTTTGAAATAAGAAAAATAAAATAAAACTAACTAATAAAAACAAATTAAAGAAAACTGCAATAAAATAATAAAAATGGAGAATTTGGTAGGGACCCGGTTCTTCGGTTCAATCTCGGCCTAGATCCTAAGCAAGTAAATTTTATTAATTTGTTGTTCTTTAA
>JANZLX010000009.1:4940575-4958667 GCA_025531955.1 Erythroxylum orinocense | reverse complement strand
ATTCCAAAGGCTAAAAGCCCATTTAATAAACCTAAAGCCTCAAAACCATTTAAACACTTCCTAATTTATTCCTAACAATATTTTAAGGCCTAATTTAATATTTCCTTATTCTTTTAAAAATCTAATACCAAAATTAAAATTCTAATTTAACTCAATTCCTTCAATTACTAATTATTGTACTAAAATCCCAAATCATTCTAACCAATCAAAAATCTAATAAAGCCCTAATTTAATACTAACCAAAAGACAATGTAAATAAATAAAAAAATGCAAATAATTTAAACAAACCTATTTAATAAGAAAAAAGGGATCGGGGTCTAACACATAGACACGTAGCCATCTTAAAATTCTGATATCAAATTCACTAACACAATCTCATACCAGATCATACCTCTTATCACAGTGATTAAACAATCATTTTCAATTCCAAGTCCAACCTTTCAATTCCACTTTGCTCGTACACCTTAAATCTCGTCATTTCTAACTATGTTTTTTTCTCTTTCTCAGTCAATTTATGAAAATATTTTCACATCCATATCAGTTTAAGTACATATCCATAACCAAAATTCCATCATCATATTCACTGGTGTAACTACACACACTGAATCTGTGTCTAACACATCGAACTACATAATATTTCTTATTTCTAAATATCCACAAACTTTCATTTTCTCATATCATGAAATGCCCATGTAAGATCCTAATTCTGACGCTCTAATACCACAACAGTTGGACCCCATTTCTAGAGTCTAACTCTTGAACCATAAAACGTGTGTGTATTATTGCTTGTCATACAAACGTGAGCATAATCTAATGAAATCATGAAGCTTAAAGTCTTATACCATTTCGATTTTTTTTCAATAGACAATCCATTCTTATGATTATGTCCTCAATCATATTATACCTGCCAAAATTATCTGAGAGAAACCCCACTAACCCCTTCAAGAAAAGTTTACTGCTGCGACAAATATAACTTCGCCGCGGCAACCTTGAAAGACTGACTTCGCCGCGGCAAAGCCAAGGAGTTTTGCCACGACAAATGGACAGGAACCTTGAGATCCTTCAGGAAAAGTTCGCCGTGGCGAAACCCCTGAAATCTCAATCCCTAAACCTAAGATTTCTAATGGTTTCTACAATTACTCTTATCTTAACTCTTACGTCTTAACTCTTGCACAATATCATAAGACTATCAAATCCTTACTTTCACTCTAAGTTGTCTCGAATTCACTCCTTCTAAGGTAACATCATTTCATGACAATTCAATTACCAATGTTATTTCATTCAACTCTTTAATCTCTACTCATTTAATTCATTTCTTACAACTAATTCTCATTATTCATAATCCCTATCTTTCTCCCACAACATCTCACTTATGTATCAACAATTCATGATTAAAATTCATCATTTCAACCTTATCCATACGCAAATTCATATTTCCAATCAACTTCATCCATACATAATTCATAATTCATTAACATCAAAAGATAAGAGTTTTTACAAAGCCGTAATGATATTTCAAACCACAATACATCAGTGTATCAAAAATCCCAAAATGCGTAAGATACTTGAACAAATAATTCGATGGCTCACCTCTGTCTACACACTTACCGTTGAAGGAAGAGTAGGGAGTTGGACACTTTCAATTCCTAAGCTCCTTGGAGGCATTTGTGGTCTATTTGCAGCTGGCTTTGGAGTCCCTATTACTTCATAATTGGTGTTGATTCTGCTTGCGTTTTTGTCTTATGTTGTTGAGTACTGTAGTTAGTTCTCTTTTATTGCAGGTTGGCTTTTGTTTTTTGCTAGGTTGTAGGTCGGTATGCTGCTAAGAGCTAGCTTATTGTGTCCTCCGAGGCACTTGTATAAGACATTTATGTACATATTTTGGTTTATTTATTAATTTTTCTGAATTAACAAAAAATAATACTTAAAATGTGACTAAAACCTCATAGTTACAAAACCTCTTGGATACAAAATCTTTTGCTCATCACCTGGATATAGGGACGAGAATGGAGGTGAGCTTAAAGCTCGTGCGTAACAAGTTTATAATCGAGAAACAAGTAAAAACTATTTCTAAAACTCATTACCATGGTACATTTTCAAAACCATAGTAATTTCACATTTAAAAATCGTAAAACACTTATTTCATGAAATTCTCAAATTGTCAAACAATTCACAATAGCACAAATCATGTATGCATCAATCTTGTCAAACAAATCATGAGCACATAAGTACATCAGAATGGTATGAGTGGTTGCAAAACAGAACGTACTATACATTTCCACATAGTGGTCCTGTGTAGTTGTGAACAGAACGTACTATTGCAATTCTATTTAATGGTCTTACGTAGTCGTGAACTTATGGGAGTCAATGAAGGAGCTCCATACTACTAGTGGTCAGGCGGGAGAAGCCTTTTGTTAAGTAACTTGACTTAACTTAGGGGACCACCACAAACTCACATAATATGTATTTCATATCTTGTAAACTTGTTGCCCAAAATGACACATTTCTTTCGAAACTTATTTTCATAACCATAATATCGTTTCAAAAATCAATATTCTTTCAAAAACATTTTCATCATTCATTCCATAAACCAATAATACAATTCATATACAAACATATAGCACATTCTTAAAGCATTTAAAATGCAACAAATGAACATGTATAAGTAGTTAAAAAACTTTTATTTCCGTTCTTTCAAGAAAAAAGCATTTTTAGCTTATTACTCAATTATAAAAGTGTAACCCACCTTGAATGTCCTTGCTTATAACTTGCTCAAATGTGCCTCTCCTCTTGTTCCTCTTGCCCCTTTTACCTCACTTGATTTCCTTAAACAATAACCAAAATTTCATTCAATTTGGTTCAATATCGGAAAGTTATACCTAAACAATTTTGGACTGTTTTTATGTTGAAACAATATTCTATGCTTAATTCCATCCAAAAATTGATATCTTTAGAAACTTAGTTAAAACTCCATTTGATCAAACAAATTGTAACCCTATGACTCTAGTTTACATCAAATCAAAAATCATCTCATTTGGATAACTACACAAAAAGTTATGCCTAAAATACCGAAGTATGTTCTGTGCTGGAAAGTTGGTCGTAGTGAACTTTTAGAGAAACATACCGGGAACATTATTTTTTGTTACATTTTCCAACTTTTTACTTCCCACATTTCACATATAACCCATCTAAACACTAAACCATATCTTGCACTTCATTTTTAACTTCATTTTAACCAATATCGTTCGTAACAAAAATCATTCCTAAAAAATTTCCTACACATACTTACTTCATTCCCATTTCTAACTATCACCAAAAATGCTTCATTTAGCAAACCAAGAAGGGTTAGTGCTTATACTTGTTTAGCTTCAAGATCGTCAAACTTCTTCAAGATCTTTAAAACCCTAGCTTCCTTCTTTTCTTTTCTTCTTCTTGTCTCTTCTTTTTCTCCTTCATCCACGTTTCTTTCTTCTCTAAAATGCAAGACACATTTTCTTCTTCTCTTAATACCCTAAATGAATGTGCAAAGTCCATTTTGCCCCTTTCCTCATACCTTATTTCTTAAAATGCTTTAGTGAATGCCAAAATTGCCCTTATACATATACACTCTTACAATTTAATTCAACTAAACCATATAATAAAATCCTACTAACATTTACATAATAATTAACTCTACATAAAAAGATCCCACTAAATCTTGCTTAATTCAACAAGAAAAATTTCAGGGGCCGACAGGTTTATTAAGAAATTCCAAGGTATTATGGTCACAAACAGGGAAACTCCCTCTAATAAGATAAGACGGCTGGAGTGCTACATCATCTCTGTACAACCTGCCAAAGAAATGCAAAGCAATATTCTAAAGAGCCTCCTGATCATTCACCTAGTTCCCCTCCTCATCCTTGAGTAGCTCAATCCGATTTTGCTTCTTCCGTTTAACAATTTTCATGTGAAAGAAGGTAGTGTTGCGATCTCCCCATTTAATCCAATCGCTATGAGACTATTGCATCCAAAGGAGCTCCTCCTTGTGAAGAATGATATCCAGGTCAGTTTTAAGCTGATTATAAGAATTCATCAGATTAATCGAGGGGCGTGTATCCAGAGCACATTCTACATTAGCAATCCTATATAACAGCTTGCTTTTAATTCTAAAAATATTCCTAAAAACTTCAGAATTCCATACCTTCAGTTTATCAGTCAATTTGGAGAGAGAATAAGACAGCTGAGAATGGGACTCCCAACTATTCTTCACAAAATCACTAAAATCAACATGAGTTAACCAAGCTGCAACAAACCGAAAAGGTCTATTAGCCAAAGTAGGAGAAAAACTGCAAGTCTGTAAAAGTAAGGAACAATGATCAGAGTGAATACGAGGGAGATAAGTTATAACAGCTTCTTGAAATGCCAACCTCCAGTGAGAGTTACAAATACCTCTATCCAGTCTCTCCCAAATACAACCTCTTCGCCAACTGTAATGAGAACCTTTATACCCCAAATCAATCATATTAGTTCTTAAAACTAATTAGTGAACTGCCTGTATACCCTAGTTCGATTAGGAGACCTCCCTTTCTTCTCATGAGAATAAAGAATGGCATTGAAATCACCAATCAGAACCCAAGGGAAGGAAATAGCAGTATTGAGATTAAGAAGATGCTCCCACAAATCAACACGATGAGATAGAGTATGATGCCCATAAATAACAGACAGAAAAAAATAGAAACTTATTATTATGAGAGACAAAGATGAGGACAAACTGTTGATTACTAATTACCACCTCAATATCGTAAAAATCATCCCAAAGAATCTAAATCCCCCTAAAAAACCCGTTGCTTCAACCTGATGAGAAAAAGGGAGGCCAATTCTACTAATACATTTATCAACTTTGAGTCCACTGATTCTCAGCTCAATAATAATAACAATATTAAGATTATGCTTCTTAATGAAACACTTCAGAGTTCTCAAAATTTGGGGTTACCTGCCCCTTGACAATTCTAAGAGAAAATATTCATTAAAAAAAAGAGAAGGCATAAAGGAGACCTCATTAATCGCGGAGCTGGAGATAAGGATCAATATCATCATTCTCGCTAAGCACAAACTCCTTAATGTCAACGTCTGAAGACAAGTTATTTTTAGCTTGAACTCCAATATCTGCTTCCAAAATGGGAACATCCACAATCATGGAAGCATCCGATGGTCTTCCTAGAAGTTGTTCCCCCAAATTATAATCAGCAAGGACAACTGCCAAATCTGCAGACACAGAGACAACTTTCTTGGTGATGCCAGCCTTGGATCCCATAGCTTGAGATGACGTTGAGTCAACCTTTCCCACAACAGAGTGATTTTTCTTGTTCAAATTAGAAGGGAGGTTAACAATGAACTCAAAGAAATCTCCCAAAGTGGGCCTAGTAATTCTCTCTTTAGTGGATGGGCCCATATTTTCTTTATTATAGGAGTAAGATTGGTCCCTATTACTTCCGTACTTACGACCCAAACCTCTTCCTCTACTAGATGAATTTCTTTGCCCACGTGCGAAAATAAAATTCCCTTCTCTTAAAGAATCATGCACAAGATTAGTGTTTCTAGTGATACCCTTAACAAATTCCTCATTACCACCTAAAATCTCGACATCCTTATAAGCTAAAACTGAATATCTGGATCCCTGATTCTCATCTTGATCCTTTAACCCATAATTTTTGCCCTGATTACTTGGTTTCCTCTTTTGCTTCTCAACCACCATCCACGGACCAAAATCATGTTTCCCTGACCTTGAATTCTTCACTGGACAATTATTTTCATTATCAGGCAATTCTTTAAAGGATCAATGAGTGTCGAAATGACCATATCTACCACATGAGAAACAATCTTCAAGAAGATTTTCATATTCAACTAATTAAACTTCACCATCAATCTCAAACTTCGATACAAGAGGTTTCGTAAGATCAACTGAGACTGCCACCCTTGTGAACCTTGTTCTTTTGAAATCACTTGTATTGAAGTCAATTCTAAGAAAAGGACCGATTACTTCTGAAATGGCTTTTATCGCATCCTCAGGTTAATACTGCAAAGGAAGTTCTGGAAGACAAATCCAGACTATAGTATTTCCTATATAAGGGTTCTTTACTCTAAAGCTAGAAGTCCAAGGCTGGACAAGCAGGTACTCCAGGGACCTCCTAAAATAACATGATTGTAATCCACCTCGTTATTGAACTGGATTAAAAAAAACCCTACCCTCATCAAAAGTTTTAGCCTCAACTAAGTTCCAAATTGCACCAAGTCTAGAACATAGCAACTTGTAACCAATGTCCCTCCCAAAAAGACGAATAGTCACAACATTCTCCCGATTTCTATTAATCTTGTTTTTTAGTGCCATGGATAGAGTAACTTTAGGAATATGGTCCGTTATGTCAATCAAAACATCACCCTCCCCCACTGTAATCTTCTTGACTGCCATAACATCTTTCATGGTCGATTCTAACACAACACCAGCCATCACACTGTCCCTGTATCCATGAGAAGCAACACCTGGATCTCGGTGTTTAACCTTCTTGGTCACCCTATCATCCTCCATGACATATAAGTTAGGGTTCTCCATCAAACCTGTGAAGACGAAATAGCCTTTCCCCTTAACAACAAAAGATCTCACACAAACCATTTGTAAGTAATTTAGATATATAAAAAACATCATTTTTAAAAAGAACTCTTCTTCTTAATAATAAAGACAAATCCATTCAAATCTAAATAAGAAATAGAAATGTTTCATGTAATAACTGGAACATAGTAATAATTATTTAGTTCTAATATAAGGCCAGAAGACAAAGCTACTAATCACACAACTATCTCCATATGGTCCATACTATATCCAAGTACTACCGACTGACAGTTCATAAGTAGTAAAACACAGTAATTCCCATACGAAATACCTTAGCAATCTCAAGTCTCAGGATCAATTATACAATCATCATTATAAGAAAATTCATAGACACATAAGTAATATTTCATTTGAGATTCTCATAATTAGGGTCAGTTCAGTGACTTATTCTCTAATAAGCATCCACATATTAGTTTAAGTATCTCCATACTTTAATTTTTGAGATCAATTATTTTCTTCATAAAAAAGAAATATAATGTGAGTTAGTTTTACTGTTTCAACAATATCCTGTCTTGATGAAACTACAATGAACATTTAAGAACAATACATAAATATAAATTAAATCTCATAATTATGTTCTCATCATAGTTTTAATTGCACAATAATTATTCCAAGATTTTGACATTTAATATTAAAACGTCAAATATAATTAACCTAATATACAAAGATAAAGAAGACTTTTTAATTAATTAAATAATAATATCATACATCAAATTATAACCAACCGATTAGCTACAAGGGCATAAACTAACAGTCACCACCAGCACTATCTTAACGAGAAAACAAATGATGATATTGCCATAGCTTGAAGAGTCTTGGATGTTATTTCTATCAACTATCAAAGCAATCATAAAGTTGACAAGAAATGACAAAGGCAGAGACTTCTCTTGCAAGATGACCTAAAGACTTTGAAGCCACCTACCACCATGAACATAGAAAACAACAGGTTGTCATTGGCAACCTTTATATGAATTGCTGTGGAAAGAATATAGAGAGAGAACTAGAGTTTTACGAGCAAAGTCAACAATGATGCCTTTGACATAATTTTAGAGATGAATATAAACCATCAGGAAAGCAAAGGAAGACGTCAATTTAACAAAATTAAATTAAATATATTTAAATAAAATTTTAATACGAATATTAGTATTTAAATTATCTTTTAATTTAAATTTTAAACTCTATTTTTGACAAACTCTCTTTTTTCTTTTCCCGAACATAAGTTTCCCGAACACGTCCAGGAACTTCCTGTTCTTCGGGCTGCTTCTCTCTTCCACTGGACGCCTCTCACTCGTTTCTTCTCTCTTCCACCTGACCTCGTCTCTCTCTCTCCCCCGCTGCCAATTCTCTGTGCGCAACCACAGGTATGTTATCTACGCCGTCTTCCGCCAACCAGATTATCTTGCCCTCTGCTCTGACTAGCTATCCGCTTGTTATTTCAATTTGTTGTACCTGTCTAAACTAGGGAGAGACAGATATGAGGTTGCTGAAACAGTGCCATGAAGATCTGTTATCGAACCTGTGATTGGTTGAAAAAGTTCCAAGCGTTACAGAGTCCCATTTGCTGTAGTTATTCCACTCGAAAGAGATTGATTCTTTCTTGAAATTAAAAAAGAAAAAGAAGACAAATTTGCCTTTGGGTCGTTTCTTTCTAGTCCCTTATAGTGTTTTATTCTGCATTCTATCATGCCTTACTATATACAGAGACTCTACAATACTTGCAAAGCTTCCTTCTCGCCCAACGGGCCCGTTTCCGAAGAAGCCTTGGAGAAAGTTCGCAATATGCTGGGTAATTTTCTTTTGCTCTCCTCATATTCCTTATTGTTTGCTCTTGTTTCGGATATGAATCCACTTTTCTTTGCTGATCATGGTTGATATTTATTGACGCTTTCTACCTAAATGCTTGATATCCCTGCGGAAAACTTTGCTTACTATTTAGTTTTCACTTTTGTAAGAGCAAGAAAAGATTTGTTAATGTTCTATGCAAACTTGTCTTTGAGTACCCTGATTAATCACACTATCTCCTTCAATCTTGAAAAGAGAAGAAAAATTACGAAGTTGGTTCTGTTGCTACAATCTAAATTGTTTTATTTCCCTTTAGATTCTGTAGGTAGGGGGCAAGCTTAAAAAGGAAAATGGTGGTGAGTTTTGTATTAATGGTTTGCTTTTGAAATGCTCATTTGTCTAAAAAACTTCTCTGCTTGTGTTCCAGATCTTGAGTATGAGCTTTGAGGGATTTCTTAAATAATGGTTCTAGTCTAGCCTTAATGTTTATATGATGTTGTAGGAAGAATGTAATATCTTAACCTAGGTTTTGGAATTGGAAAATAGTTGTTTACAAATTAATTAGCTTGCCATCTATGGATATGCACAAACTTTGTGGATGTGAACTTGGGCCTTTGTTAATTATATAACGAGTTAAGCTCGTTGCTGTGTTATTTTATCAATATCTAGTCACTTGTTACAATCCTACTTCTATAGTAGTGTATCCACTTTCCTAGAGGTTGAGTTGGATATGGCGTTTGAAATCTATTCCAAAAGGAATTCATAAGAATGAGTTGCATGTAGAATGTGTAAGGTTGTACCTTCCATAGTGGCTTGGTTATATACTTGGGCTATTCATAAAAATCGCCGTATTGTGGTTGTATTCATTTGGGTTTTAGATAGGAAATTATGCAAAACCAATAGGTTCAAAAACTTCTTGTGAGAAGATTTTTCCAATTTAATGTTCTTGATTGGAAAAATGAAATCTCTTATTTTGTTATGGTCCATGTTTTAGAAAAGTTTTCAAATGGAGAATTTGCATGAATCATAATCATTTTCTTGTTGTTGGAACCACGTTATTTGAAATTTTCTACTGGTTTTCTCCACATTCACTCTTTGAGTGTTTATGTATATATCTTTGTATGTATAAGTATATATGGGAACATACATACGTAGGTGTGTATAAGTATATATGGGAACATACATACGTAGGTGTATGTGTGTCCTATCTATGTATGCTCGCAATTTCCTTTTATAGGTATACTTCATTACATGCCGTATAGGACTATTATCTAATTTTTTTCGAAAATTAATAGATTTCATTATAAGAAAATATATGAAATCTAGAGGGCAAAACTAGTATAATCCATTGAATCTAGTTTACAGAGATTTATGGTTCCTAGTAATTGTCTACATCTTGAGATCGAGGGAACTTGCGAGACCACTTAGTCTAATATTACTCCAATCCTCATCTACTCTTCATGCTACTTGTTGGATTTGCAGCTATTCCTCTGGCTAACATGGCCAATCTGCAATGTAGGAAGATGTCCTGAAAGACCATCTCACTACTTCTTCTTACTTGTTTAAATACTCTGCAATTGCGCTCTTTCCATATGTAGTACACCAAGGCTGCCCAACTTAACCTAATAGCTTTGAGATCAGCCGCATTATGCACTATAATTTTCCTCATCCAAGTAATAGTTTCACTCCAAGAATCTGTTGGTCGGGCCATATTGAGTATATTTTACATCTGATCCTAGACTTGTCTAGTATATCTACATCTAATCATGAGGTTTTCCATACTTTTCAATTCCGCATTACATAACTCACAATTCAGATTGCTAATGGAGAACTTGATCTTATCCCTTGTAACCAACCCTCCATTGATTCCCATCCATAAGATGAATGAGTGAGCTGGGTTAAGATCACTATCCCATACTAATGCTGCCCACTCTTGCCTTAGTGATTTACAAGCTTTTGTGTTGAGTTATTTGTTAGCCACTGAATTTCATCCTGCTCTCCTTCCTGACATTGAGGCAACTCTTCCATATGATGAAGCTGGCACTCCTACTATTATAGAAGGACCATATTCACTGATTATCTCGAATAAGCATACTTACTTTGGAAGTTGGATTCACCACCAACTTCAAGCTTTGTACCTCCTCCGCCTTATATAAAGGACCTTTACAGTACTAATTGTCATACCAAAAAGATGTGCTTTCTCCATTTCCAATCCTATGGAACATTTGGCTCTGCGTCCATTGTCTAGTTTCTAGAATTTCTTTAAGAGTACTTGACATATTCTGCCTTGACTGTAGGATCTAGATACTCTTGTGCTTAATGGATACACAAACCATAAATTCTCCTTTTTGTAACAGAAACACCACAAATTCTGCTCCTTACTTACCCTATGGTTCATCCTTGTAGAATGGATGCCCAATCCCCCATGTTGCTTAGGTCTACAAATTTTGTCCCAATTGATCTTAGCTTTGCTTTTGCCTTGGTTTGGGCCGTTTCACAAGAAATCCGTAGGCCTCCTGTCAATTTCCTTTAGGATACTTTTGCGAATGGATAAATGGTTGAGAGATTATTGCATGTGTACTCCAAAGGTAGACTTTGCATTGTTTTGTAGTATCCTATAATTATGTGTTATTCTAAAATGTGCTTGTGACTTATATTTTTCATAATATATATTTCCATGAGACTATAATATATATTTCCATGAGACTATCTTTGAAGGGATTAATATCAATATAGTCATTTGGTGGTGAGCTAAGTCATAGAATTCGTGAGGTCTTTTTGTAAAAGTATACTTAGAAATAGTAGCTTAAAGTTATTTTTAATTCCAAATTGAGTGCAATGTTTAGTGTGTTTGGTAAGCATGTTACTTTAAATTTGCAAGGATGTACACTAAAATTTCTAACTCAGGCACCAAAATGTTTGGAGGATTACTATGGTCTCTATGAGATCAACTCTTCATCATCCAAAAGAAGCACTTGTTTAGAGACATTATGCAATACACTGGGAAAATTTTAATATTACTCTTTACTGAAGTAATAGTATTTTGTGTGTGGGTAGGCTATTTAGTGCTTGAGCAAAGCATTCATGAATCAACATTTTAATTTATTTATTTACTCTTGAAAGAACTAAAACTTTTGTGTTCCTATTATTGTTGCATTTTTTTTTAACCCTGCTTAAAATTCTCTTTCAGAAAAAATGAAACCCTCTGATGTTGGTCTCGAACAGGAGGCACAATCGGTACGTAATTGGTCAGGTCCAATGTTTGGGCGTAATGGGAGACATCAAACTTTATCACCCCCCATCAAATATCTGCATCTACATGAGTGTGAAAGCTTCTCTGTAAGCACTATCTTCAGGCGATTCACTTAATATTCTCTATAGTTCAAAGGTTCAAGAAATTGGAGTTTGGACTAGTCCATCAAAGCAATCAACAAGTGAAGCTAGTTTTACACTTTTGAAAAATTTCTTGTTGCATTCTATTCTAATAAGAAGAGAAAATATTTTAGGAAAACTTAATGAATATATTATTCCAGCTTTAAGAATCCTTTAGAATTGTACCACTAAAAAATCTCCCACTTTTGATATTATAACTTTGTTTACTTTTTGCAACCAAATTCATGAGAACTGGTGAAGGAAATTGTCATGCAAAGGAAATTTTCAAACACAATCTTTGGTAAATAGAAATACGCATGGTTTCATGAATTTCTTCCAAAACTAGGAACTGTTTAGAGATTTGTTAGTTTGATCAATATTTTGATTGTTGTGCAGATTGGAATTTTTTGCATGCCACCTTCCTCAGTCATACCTCTTCATAATCATCCTGGAATGACCGTTTTGAGCAAACTTATTTATGGTTCAATGCATGTGAAGGCTTATGATTGGATTGAATTGCCAGAGCCAACTGGTCCATTGCAAGGTTTGATTTTTATACTAAATGTTTTATGGGATTTTAGTTAACTTTTGTCGTGTGAACATATTGTAAAAATGTGTCACTTCTAGAACTTAGGTAACACCTTGTCATTACTCCTACTACTTTTTTCATGATGCTCATATTTTTGATACATAAAGAGCGCATCATCATATTAATAATGATACTCCTGTGACGATTGTCACCAAGGATTTCTATAGAGAAATTAGAACGAAAGACAATGAAACATACTTGTGAATAGTAAATGAAACATAGATCAAGGCCTAGACTTCCTAGGATTACAACTCAACTGTTGGTACCCTTGAGAATTACTTAAGCAAAGCACTTAAGGAGAGAGATAGTGTTCTATATATTTTTTTTTTTGGAGGATGACACCCAAGATTAAAAAGTTTCTTATATCTCTAATAACATTTTATTAAGGTCGTCGAAGATTATATAGATTCAATATTTAGTACAAAAATATTATGTATCCAATGTAGGACTGTTTAGTTTCCAATCATGAAGTAATTAGGAGTGTTTAGTTTCCAATAATGAAGTTGTTCAATTACTAATTGAGAATATTGTATTTTCTTATTATTGAATATTGTACTGCCTTACCGTTAATAAATAAATGGGTTAAACCCAATCAATAGCTCCCCTCAAAACCTTTTAGGATTCATGTCTGTGGTCATAGGCTTTACAGTTGAGCTACTTTAAAGCAATGGGTATATTCTCTTCTTTTCCATTCTCTCTAATTTCAATTTCACATGACATTAGAGTCAACTTCTAATTCTCAAACATAAAATCCTTTGTTTCTTCTTCTTCAGCATCATTAAGCCTTTTTCTGTCTTCTCTTCTAACAACTTATAGATAGTGCAATTAGCCTTCTTCTATCTTCTCTTTCAATAGTTTATTGAGAGTGTTACAAGTTTTTGTCTTTCTTTATGGTAGCCTATTGAGATCACCATTACATTTCTTCTATCTTTCCTTTTATCAACTTACTAAGAGTACCATTATCTCTGTTCTATGTTTCCTTTTGATAGCCCAATGAGAGTGTCACTACCTGCATTCTTTTTTTCTTGTTCGTTTTCTTTATTTGTTTAGATTTTACCAAAAGGAAGAGGTGAAAGTAGCCAAAAAAGAAAATTTACATTTATTTTTGCAAAATTCTCCATTCATAATAATAATAATTATTATTTTTTAATTATTATTATTATTATTATTATTATTATTATTATTATTATCATCTTCATCATCATCATCATCATCATTATTATTTATATTTTTATTATTACTATTATTTTCACTTGTATTCGAGTTTCCTATTAGTTTTGGTTTTGTCCTTATTACTATTATTGTTGATTATTATTATTATTATTATTATTATTATTATTATTATTATTATTTGTGATTAGCATTATTACTGTTATTTGCATATATTTTAGCTATATCTTGAGATATGGGTATTTTTATTATTATTTCTATTTAGTGCTTTTATTTTCCCATTACTTGTATTTTCATTTATTTTATGTTTTATGAATTGTTTCTGTTACCTGCATCATTCTTATATTATCTCATTTGCATGTGGGTCCACCAGAAACAACCTCTCTACTATGTAGAGGTAAGGCTGTGTATTATCGGACCTCCTCAGACCTCGCTTCATTGCGGGATTTCGGACTGGGTGGTAGTGATGATGATGATAATGTGAGGTTGAGTAATTAATTACTCCTTTCAAAAGATTGACGACATTATTTGTTTTAGGGATTGTGATTCCTTTTGTGTTCCGTTTCTAAATCCCCTATCTAGTTGGCTTAATCCAGATAAAGTATTTTGGAGCTCCTATAAATTTTCTTTTTCCTTTTCTTTTTTTTTTGGATGAGTAATTGGTATAGAATCCTTGGAACACTATTTTTTTTAATTAAAAAATTTGCTACTTTTGATCAAGCTTAGCCAATCTAACCAAAGTTGTTGAAAATCAATTAGGCCTTGACATTATTTAGATTGAAGAATTTAACCATCTTTGAGGAGATGATTTATTGTGTATAAAAATTTGAAAATTTGGTTAAACTAAGTTAATATATAAAAATTAATTTAATATGCAATTGTAATTGGAGATTAGTCCCTTAAATTGGATTTATATATGTTACATGTTTAACCCTTTATGTATTTTTTGTGGAAAATAGTTAATAATTTGTTGAAATACGAACTGGATTATTCAATTTAGTAATATTAGTCGGTTAATCAAAGTATTTAAAATTTTAGGGACTAAAATGTATAATTTGTCCAATTTGAGGAGGTTGACCCCTTTTACCACGAAGGTATGGTTCTACTCATTGCCTTTAGGAGTAGTAGTCTTTGAAGAGACTCAAAGATACTAATAACTAGTGGTTATGCTAGGGTGCTAGAGACACAACAATTAGATTGATGTAGGATTAATGTAGGAGAGTAGAAGATATATCAAACTAGTGATTAAGAATCACAAAATTTATAAATTCTGGTTGCTAGATTTTGAGTTTTTGTTTTGGAATTTCACCTAAGAGTCTTGCAATTTCAAGTTTGGAATAGCTGAAATTTTAGGATTTGATATGTCTGGAAATTTAGGTTTGATATGGCTAGAATTTAGGATTTTGGTTGCTGAAAATTCAAGTTAAGACTTGGAATTTTAGTGAAGTAAATATGCTAGGGGTAAGGTTGCGTGCTTCTGGACCTCTCTAGACTACTTGTGTCAGCGGGACTTCTATTAGGGTGTTGTTGTTGTTATTATGGTAAACAAGTGATGGAAAGTAGGGAACTAGAAATCAATCACTCTTAGAAGAAAGCATCACACTTTCTAATTGAAAACACAAGTTTTTAGAAAGAAAATTCAACATCTTGCTACTATTGAATTACTAAATACACTCATATATATAGAGAAGTGATTAGAACCCTTGTTCTAGTTGTAAAGAGGTGTTCCTAACTGAAATATACCCAAAAAGCTAAATCTTGTTGTAATAAGAATTCTATATTCTTAAATAACTTTTAAGTCCAAAACAACTAGGATAGCTTATATTCAACTAGGATAATGTCTAACTTATTATTACTTTCTATATAATAAGAAAACCTAGCATAACTAAAGCTCAACCCTTATTGGCTTTGTTGTCACATCAACTCCTACTCTTCGGCTGTGTTTGGAGGATAACTGATCAGCCAAAATTGGGCTGATTGACCAAAAATTAGCTGTTTGACTTAGTCAAACAGTTATCAAACTTGTTTGGTAATCAGCCAACCCAACCAGCCAAAAATCAATCAGTTGGTGTTACCCAGCGTTTGGGGTAATCAGCTAATTTCCCCAAACCCAAAATACGAAAATACCCCCATTTTCACCGCTGTTTTCTCTCTACTCTTCCAATCTAGAACAGTGGGCTATCGTTTTCTCTCTACTCTTTCGATCCCTGGTCCAGATTTTCCTTCTCACACGACGGAATCTGCTCATCGTCGGAGCTGCATAGATCTGCGTTAATGGTGTCTCTAGCGGTGTTCCCCTCTCCTCCTCTGGCATGGTTCTTCTCTTTGATAGCGACATCTCTGATGGCATCACCTGAGAGATACCGTCATTAATGCCTCTAATGGGACTCAAAAGACGCTTGGAATCCAATGGACCTCCATCTGTGGATGCCACTTCTCACTGTCGATGGTGTTTCCATCAAGCGAACATAGGCTAAAGAAGACAGCCGTTGATAAAATTCAGTGTAGGGTTACACATTTATGCTTATATAGGATGGGCCCATTTCAATGGGCTTAGAACTATAGGTTGGTATTCGAACTCAATTTTGACCCATTTAAATGAGTCGATAAAACCTCATTTCGGATGTAAAATAATTCAAGATAATAGGGTTAAAAATCATTTAGATCTATATGGGTTAATATTTGGATTTAAATGAATTTTAATAATAGGCTTAAATGTTTTGATGAGTAAAATACAAGTCTTAACTTGTAGATCAAATTAATAAATTTATTTATTTAGAAATAAGTTTTTAAATTCATTGAAATTATGAATGAATTTTAATAATATTTAAAACAAGTTTTAAAATTGAATTATAAATTTAAAATTGATGAGTTTAATCTTAATTAAAATAAGTTCATAAGTTTAATAATAAATTAGAAATAAGTTCATAATTAAATTAAATTAATTAAATCCAATAATAATAATAAATTAGGAATAAGTTCATAATTAAATTAAATTAATTAAATCCAATATTAGGTTTAATGATTCAAAAGAATCATTTTTTCATGCTCTTTTAAATATTTTGGCTTTAATGATATGCTCATATTATCGAAAACATTTAAACTTATTATTTAAACTTATTATTATAGGATAAAAAACTAACAGAATTGTTTTTCAATAAGAAGATTTCTGAATGATCCGTAGAAACAAAAACTAACTAATCTTCAAATTTTAAAGATTATTGTTTATATTGGATTTTGAACGTTCAACTACTTCCTTAACACTTACCAATTATTAATGGACACTAATTTTTGTAGAATTAAATATCTAAAATATAAATTCTTATAAGAATATTCATTGAAATACTAAAATATATAATATTTATATTCTTATATTTTTTTAAGTCATGTCCTTATAAGTCATTTTACACTTAAATAGCTAATACTAAACAGCTAATTTTACCAAACATCTTTAATAAACAGCTAATGCGATCCGCTGGTCAAACCAGCTGATATAATCAGCTATCAGCTGATTGCCAAACAGGACCTTCATCTCACCAAATTAAAGGTTGTAGATGATTAATTTGTCCTTGTTTATTTCTTTTATAAACTCTTAAGTTCTTTTGTAACAATTCTCCCTGACTTGTTTGAAGTTGTTCTCGATGTAAAATTTGGCAAATATTGATGATATAAGTTTAGATTCAACTTCTAAAACTCAGACTCTAAAATCCTAGAGATGTCAATGGGCCAGGCCCGGCTTGGCTCGTGGCTTGGCCTGACCACAGACGGGTCGGGCCAACCTGGCCCATCATATATTTTTTAAAGAAAAACTTCAAAAACGACATTGTTTTGAAGTAACGGTCGGGTCATAGGTTGGGCTGGGTCTGCCCTACCTTGGCCCGTGGCCCAGTCGACTCAACCATGGTCGACCTGACCTCAGCCCGGTCGGCCCGTGGCCAGGTTAACCCGAGCCAAAATCAGGTCGGGTCAGGTTGGTTTTGACATCTCTATAAAATCCAAGTGCTACCAGTAATTAATCTTCCCTTTCATTTGACAAGAAGTATATCTACTATTAGAAATTTGGGGTTTCAAGGTGCCCTCTTTATTGACACTTAATAAGATATATATACATAAAGAGTACAACATAGATTAGGAAACAAATCTCCTAATCCACTGAACTAGGAATCTAACTATTAAATTTTTAAGTATGAGCAAAGTGTAGAGTCCACTATCAGGAATTGGGCTTGAGTCAATTATTATCCAAATAACTAGAACTAGTTGTTTGGATAGTTGACCCTTACCACTTATAAACCCTTTAATATTTTCATATCTAAGCAATATGGGATACTCTAACACTTCCCCTCAAGTGTAACTGGGGCTGGACATCTAGTTGTCACTTGAAATATACGCAGCGGTAACCAGACCGGGCCGCTGGGACTGGACATCTAGATGGATAATCCAGAAATTAATAATCCGGACTGTGAAATATTAGCAGAGAAGAAATAATTTCATTCCCATCAATTGTAGGTTACAGCAGTAGCTATATATATACAC
>JANZLX010000009.1:4929790-4940475 GCA_025531955.1 Erythroxylum orinocense | reverse complement strand
TATAGCTGTACAATCTACTAGGCAGATTCTACATAATCTGCATAGATTATATTGCATGATTCTACACAATCTGACACGGACCAAACCCGCTCTTATACCATATTAAATTTTTAAATATGAGCAAAGTGTAGAGTCCACTATCAAGAATTGGGCTTGGGTCAACTATTGTCCAAATAATTAGACTAGTTGTTTGGATAGTTGACCCTTACTACTTATAAACCCTTTAATATTTTCATATCTAGGCAATATGGGACACTCTAACATATCTGAGGATCCCCTATTTTTAGGGATCCTAATACATATCCTATATCTGATATTTATCTCCTATGTTTGATATTTATCTAATACAATATCTATACTTATTTAGAACAGATTCTCACGTCTACCAACTTCTTGTCACTATAATTTATTCATCAAGAACATCTTTTATCTCCTCTTTAAGACGAGGAATGACTAAAAGTCTCACATATGCAATAAGAGATTGTGTATCATAATATTTATGATAAATAGTTAAGTCTGTCTAACATTGAAGAGGACTAATTCCCATGTCACTTGATAGTTCCAAAATATAAACATTAGTACTTTTCTTCTTGAGGATCTTATAAGGTACAGAACTCTCTAAATGAAGTTTCTTTTTTTTTTTTTTTATTTTGGGAAAACACTCTGAATGAATTCTTACCATCACCATATCTCCTTCTTTAAATTCCACCAATGGACGATGTTGATCCACATGTTTTTATAAGTCAAGTTGGTTGCTATCTTTCTTCATACCTCATCAAAGATATCTCTCATGTTTCGCAAAACTTTTAGATTCAACACTAACTCGTGTTGCTTGTGGTAAAAGAACCAAATCAATAGGATTCCTTGGTTGAATTTTCAAAACTATCTTAGCACTCTTGCTATTTAACCTATTGATAGAACTATTGTATTCTAATTCTGCCATTGGAAGAACTAGTTCCCAATTATTAACATTTTCCCCAACCAAGCATCTTAGGAAGTCCATCAAGCTTCTTTTCACCACCTTTGTTTGTCCATCGGTTTAGGGATGAAAAGAACCTGAAAATTAAAGCTTAGTGTTCAATATTTTTTGAAAATTAAAGCTTAATGTTCAATATTTTTTGTAGAATTATCCAAAATAACTCATAAACCTTACTTCACGATTAGAGACAATGGTTAAAGGTAATCTATGGAGACATACAACCTTTTCTAGAAGAGCTTAGCAATGCGGATGGTGTCATAAGTCTTGAAACATGGAATGAAGTGACTCATCTTTAAAAATATATCCACTGCAACAAACAAAGAATCATAGCCTTTTATAGGTTTAGGAATTCCCAAGACAAAATCCGTACATATGCCCTCCCATGGTTTGTACGGCACGGGTAGCGGTGTTTATAGTCCAAATTTATGCTTCTTTCCTTTAACTAATTGACATGTTAAACACTGTCGTATAACCTTAGGCACTTCCTACTTCAAGGAGGGTCAATGAAAGTACTCTTCAATCATTCCTATGGTTTATCTCTTCCAAAGTGACATGGAGGGGAAGTATTGGGTAGGTAAAGCCAATTTTCCCAAACAAGGTAGTCGTCATGGTGATTGAAAGGGAAGTGGTTGTCCCTTTCTTTAGCTGTAATTTTTGAATAAATTATTCCAAAATCTCGATTTGAAACGTATTCTTTTTTTAATTTTTCAAACCCACAACTTTAGTTCCGTCATGTTAAGCAGATGGCTCTTTCTATTCAATGCATCTACTACATTATTCTTATCTCCTGTCCAGTGTTTAATAATAAAGTTAAATTGTTTCATATATTCAATCCATAAGGTGCATCTTTTGTTCAAGTTCTTGGGATTTGAAGTATTTAAGAGATTATGATTTAAATAGAGAATAAATTCTTTGTATGAGAGATAATGACACCAATTGTAATGCAAATGTATTATTGCATAAAATTCCTTGTTATAGATTGAATATCATTGTTTCTCTTAACTTCTTACTGAAGTAAGCAATTGGGTGTCCTTCTTGGCTGAGTATGCTTCCAATTCTCACATGAGATGCATCACAAGCAACGTCAAATATCTTTGAAAATTCTGGATGTTGCAAAATAGGAGATTTGTTCATCTTTTTCTTCATTTCTTCAAAGGCTTTAGTTACTGCCTTTGACCAAGTAAGCAGTCATTTCTTCATACAATCAGTAATGGGTGCCACTATGGTGCTGAAATTATGAATAAATCATATGTAGCATGTTGCTAGGGTATGAAAACTATGTGTCTCATGCGCATCTTTTCGCATAAGCCAATCAGGGATAGCCTTAATCTTCTCAGAATCCATCTCCACTGCTCAGTAGGATACACTAAAGCCCAAAAATATCACACTTGGTTGTATGAAAGAACACTTTTTAAAGTTGATATAAACTTTCTATTGCCTCAAAACTGTCAAGACTTGTTGAAGATGTACCAGCTAGTCTTCTATAATCTTACTATATATTAATATATCATCAAAATATACCACCAAAAATCTGCTTATAAATGGCCGAAACACTTGGTTCATCACTTTCATAAAAGTGCTAGTTGTATTTGTAAGTCCATATGACATCACCGGCCATTCATAAAGGCCTTCTTTAGTCTTGAAAGTTGTTTTCCATTCATCCCCAGGTCTAATTTTGATTGTATGATAGCCACGTCATAAGTATATCTTGGTAAAGATAGTAGCTCTAGTCAACATGTCTAACAAGTCATCAAGGCAAGGGACTGGAAACTGATTTCTTATTTTAACCTTGATTTTTGCTCAACTTTAATGTATAATCACCAACTTGATCTTTTTTAGGAGTCAATAATACTGGAATTGCACATATATTAAGACTTTATTGAATAAATCCCTTTTTCAGCCTCTCATATACATGTCTCTTCAACTCTTCATTGTCAATAGGATTTAAGCAATAAGTTGGAAGCTTTGGTAGATTAGATTCAAGTATCAAGTCAATAGCATGTTGAATATCTCATAAAGTAGATAATTTACTTACTAAATCATATGGTGTTAGGTCTGAAAGATTAGCCACTTCTTTTGGTAATGCAAGGGGCGTTTTGATGGTTGTTTCTGTTCCCTACCATTTCAAACACAATTCCCTTCTTCTTGTTGAAAGCTTCGAACTGTATCTTTTAGGCAAATTAAAAAGAATTCTAAGATTTTTTAAACATAGAAAAACAACCTCGACTAACCATTTCCGTTAAACCTCTTAAGACAAACTCAGTTTCCGTATTTCGTTAACTTTTTATAGGTCCATGTCACATTTATCCTATCTGGCGATGGACCAAAGAAATTAAAAAAAGAAGTCATCTAACGGTTGGTATAGACCTAAAATTTTGTTAGAGACCAGTTTCTCTAACACTGATTCAGCTCACTCTCAGTACCCACACAGCCACAATCGCACCACACACACAGCCCAGAACAACACACACAGCAGTAGTAAAATAGAACAGATATAGAAAAGAAATGATCGGATGAATATAGATGAATGGAATGTATGTAGATATTATTCTGTAGCTAGACTTCGAGGGCTAGCAACCTCCATATTAGCTAGTTTCGAGGGCTAGCAACCTTCCAATACTAATTCCTATAACATAACCGTATCCCCTTGCCTTCCCCCTCTACCCCCTTTTATTCTCGTTCGAGTAACTAACTCTCACATGCTAATTCTTCTGGAACCTACTGGAACCAAGTCTCAACAAATTTCAACACTTTTCATGTCTCCAATCCAGTTTGGGACTTGGCTAGTTAACAAGTTGTTGCTCAGATTGAGAAGATTTGACAAGCCAAGCCTATGCATTATGTTTAAGACGTACCCAAAAAATGAGTTCGTGCTAAAATCGACCGTTCTCAGCAACATACAACTCCCAATCCCATCAGGAACTTGCCTGCTAAGATGATTCTTGCTGAAATTAATATCACACAAGTTGTTCAAAATTTCAATACCTGTTGAAACCTGACCCTTGAACATTCTATTAGATAAATCAAGCAACTTGATCCCTTTCAACCCCAAATGCCAAGCAGCAGATAATTAGAATATTGATTGGAACTAAAATTTATAAAGAGTAGCTCAAAAGCCCAAAGAAGCAGGAATCTTCCTTGAAAATTGGTTGGAGCCAAAGAAATGGTTCTAGGAGACCCACATTGCTTGAAAAAAATCATCAAGAACTCAAATCCATAGTTCTTAGAATTAGATGGTGAGTGAGAGAGGGATTAATGGAACCAGTGAAGTTGTTTATGAAAAATGAAAGCCTTTGGATGAATTGGAGCTCTAAGAGTCCATGGTCTATCCAACCCGAGAGAAAAAATTCGTCAAGAGTGAGGTTGGAAACTCAGTTGGTCCTGGGGCTGCATTTGACACCAGCCCAGTTGCAGGGCATATCATTGTCCTGATTCCAAGGCAAGAGCTTTCCATCTAGATCTTAAAGTTCAGCTTTGTAAATAATCTGCCTAAGCACTTTGTCATTTAATGAAGAATTCAGAGATCTCACTCACCATGACAGGTGTGTTCCAACAGTGCTGACACTTTTGTTGCATGGAAAAGGAACACCCTACTTTGCCATTACAACTTCAAACTTCGTTAAGAGAAAAAAAAAAGTTGAACAATTTAAAGAAAAACACAAAAATGTTAAGCTAGCTTCTAAAAAATTGGTGGAAGCATAGAAATAGGAAAAAGAAATCTCTCACAAAGAAAATATGGTGGGGAAGAAGCAAGCAAGTTGCTTGCTTTCAAAGGCCAATCAGTATTGAATTTCACAAATTAAAAATATTTTTTGGCCCTTTGCCATGTAGGATAAATATATGGCTTGGGCTCACAAAAAATATTTTTTTTAATACAGAGTTAATGAAAATAGTTAGTCGGGGTTATTTTTGTACGTATAGAAAACCTTAGGATTCTTTTTGAATAACTTAAAATGATAAGGTTTAATTTAAAATTTGAGGTAAATGTTTTTACACTTTTGCCCTCTCCTTAAGGATATTAAGATGCTTTTTCTTGACATTTATGGCTTTCTTATTACTCTCTCTTTGGTTTTCTACTTTGTCCACCTTCGCAAGCTTGAAAAATATCTTCTTTTCATTAAACATAAATGATGTGTTAGCTTTTTCAAAATGCTGCAAATAACGAGCATAAAGTCACATTCTACCTAGTAAAATATGTGATACTTCTATATAAATAACATTACATCAAAATAGAATCTTCATTTATTCTTAATTTGAAAAATACCAAGCACCTTGGAGTAAGTGGTATAATGCTATCATCAACCCAAACAACTTTGTAAGGATATGGATGTTACTTTGAAAGTAAATTCAATTGCTTGACCATGTTCCTCGATACCACATTCATACTATTGCTCCATCAATAACAAGCTTACATTCTTTAACTCCACTTCTAACTTGAGTAAAGAAAATAGTAATACAGAGATATTTATCCTATTCTTCCATCTTAGGGTTTGTAAGTATACATCTCATTATATTAAGATTTGTAGGACCAACTTGTTCATCATTAGAGCCTGCTTTCGAGTCCTTCCCAACATCTTGTTCACACACATTTATTAGATTCTTCCTCTTCTTCTTCCATCATGTGTAAACCTTTATTAGTATATTCATAACCAAAGTAGTCCCTCCCATTATATCGGAAACACTTCTTGTCATTTTTGCCTCTTGTCCTAGTCTTAACTATAACTTTGCCTTTAGGTTTAGTTCCTTGATAAGTTTAGTAGTTATGTGGTGCAAATTTTGATGCATTACATATTGGCCTAAAATTTTGCATAGTTGTAGTTCTTTTCATGTCAAACTTCTTTTCTTGTTGTCCTAGATATTGTTCTGCTCTTAAAGTTAAGTGATATGCATTTTCGAGGCTGCAAATCCTTTACATTAGTTGTTTTTGTAGTGAGATATGAGTTGTCATTCAGATTACATTCTTTTACACCAGATAGAAAGTTTATCAAATATTTTTGTGTACTTCGTTATGGACATAATATCTTGTCCAAGTATTGTAAATTGATCTTGGAGATCTTCCAGATAATGAAATAGTAAGTATTTTTCTGATAACTTCAGCCTCATCTCTTCTAAATCAATAATTGGTGGCTGACCTATTTTTTGAAGTCTATCTTCTATTGATCTCAAACAAATTTTAGCATGTCCAACTAGCTTTTTCTTTGCAAATTGGACTTTTCGATCTTCTGACATGTTGTACTAGTTAAAGAAGTCTTTGATTGCTGCTAGCCAGTCCAAGAATAGATGTGGATCAATCTTTCTTGCAAAATCAAGGGCCTCAGCAAGAACATTCTGGGTAATACCATCAAGTATGTTTATGTGTTTCAGCTCTATCATGGCCTCTAAAGCTAAGCAGGTGTTGTCCAAGTGTTGCTGGTTGGTTTCTTTGTTTAGAATCTCTCAATAGGCGTTGATTCCCTAACTCACTTGTTGACTAGTTTTAGCCTCTTCACCTTGGATTTCACTTTCTCCACCTTTAACATCAAGTGTGGTTTGTTGTCTGGTGTTGTTTTTGTATTAGTTCTTGGAGTACCTTGTAATCGAGGATCAGAAAGGTCTATTTTTTTTCATAATTTTTAGAAGGATTTTATCACACTCTTGGTTGTTGAGTATTCTTTTATATGCCGCTCTACTACGCATTACCATTGTGAATTAAAGCTCTGATGCCTCAGCACATACGTCAAACCAGTGGCTAAGAATCCCAAAATTTATAAATTCTAGTTTCTGGAATTTGAGTTTTAGGTTTGGAATTTTAGCTAAGATGGTTGAATTTCAAGTTTGGAATAGCTGAAATTTTGGTGTTTGATATGGCTATAATTTAGGATTTTGTTTGCTAGAAATTTAGGTTAAAACTGCTGGAATTTTAGTGAGATTAAACAAATAATGGTAAGGAATTAGGAACCAATCAGAGGAAAATATCAGAATCTTATGATTAATGAAAAGTTATTAGAACCCTTATTTTAGTAGTAAAGGAGTTCTAACTAAAATATACAAAACCAAATTGAATCATATTCTAATAGAATTGTATATTTAAAAAAAAAAATTAAGCCCTAAACAATTAGGATAACATATCTAACCTGTTACCACCTTTTATCTAATAAGGAAACTAACTAAATTTCACCCTTTGTTGTCTTTGTTGTCACCTCAACTCTCTCTTCAACCCACCAAATTAAAGCTTGTGGTTGATTAATTTTTTCTCTTTTATTTATTTTATAAACTCTAAGCTCTTTTACATCAAGATGGTTGTAAAAAATCTTAATACTATGCGGTTGAAATACACAAACCCTAAATTTAGGGTGTTAGAATTTAGGAATGAGGAGTTTAGCAGAGTAGAATAAATTTTGGAAATCACTACTATGCTTTGTCCCTAGAATTAGGAATTATGCTCAGGGATTTGAACAAACAAAACTATTGGCTACTAGTATGTTGCTAAAAATCATTTCAAAGATTTTAGGAATCACTTGCAAGTATAAGGATCTCTCTTAAAATAAAGCATCACATTGCAAATTGAAATTCAGAAATATAAAAATGCTTTCATAAACTGGACTTAAATGAAAATATATAAACATTCATACTTAAATCGTTATAAGGTTAACACTTGCTCTGTTGTTTAATCTCTTTTCGCTCTGAATAGTTTTATTCTATCCAACTTCTAAACAAGGAAAACTGATAATTAGAGCAAATAAACTGAAACGGGAGTATTAAAGAATTCTACAGGCTATTAAAGAAAAAAACTAAGATTACACTGTTACATTAGGCTACATGTTGACACTTAAGAAGCTAATCTCACTCCATCAAGGATTATTTGGTCTCAGTAAAGAGATGAAAATACAATCTAGTTATTTTTTGAGTGAAGGTGGTGATGCAACTGGTTTAGAATAGCCTTGTGAGGAAATAACAGTAGCACGCTTTGCTGATTGCATCTTATGCATCAAACTTCCAATTATATTTTTAAAGTGAAGTCTTCAGGGGATGATTGGGTTACTGTTTTATACCTTTTCCTTGGAAATTTTATTTTAGGATTTGGATGCCTCTAGATGTCATTTTTCCCCCTCTTCCTGATAGATCGTTGCTTGGAAGGGATTATATATTCTGAAAATTCACAATTGTAGCACACATTTAGCAGTGGTGGGTGTTTCAAATTTGAACTTTACTGGGTGACTGTGTCAGTTTCTTTTCTGTAAGCAACAGACTTAACTATTCTTATGCTAGAACTGTCATGTATAATTTATGGCATCATGCCATGCTTCTATAAGCTTTATAGGAAGTAAGGTGGAGGGGCGCAGAAGTACTGGAGTATTTAATCATCCTCCTGTATGATTAGTCCCTTCCAAAATTTCTTTGCTTTTAAGCCTCCAGCTACTTTTGCTTTTATCAGTATGGTGTCAGTATCTTGTGCGTGTAGTTTGCACTCCAAGTAAGCAAGAAATGATAATGAATTAGATTGTTTCATCTAAAATGGTTGGAAAGGAGAAAGAATGCTTCTGAAGCTGAGTTGTGGGTACTGGTTATTCTTGCTTGTGGGTGTGATGTTACTTTTTTTAATGTTTAGATTATGTTTTATGGCATATTTACCTTTGTTTGTTTGGTGTGGTTTGCAGCAAGACCTGCTAAGCTTGTTAGAGATGAGGAGATTACATCTCCAAGTGGGACAACTGTTCTTTATCCAAACAGTGGAGGCAACATCCATTGTTTCAGGGCTATAACACCATGTGCTATATTCGACATCCTATCTCCACCCTACTCTTCTGAGCACGGGCGACATTGCACATATTTTAGGAGGTCCCTAAGAAGGGATCTCGCCCTATCTGGTGATAATATTAACCATTGTATGATTATAAGTCCTGTTAATATCACCATCTATAGATGGACTGATTGATTTTGTTAATTTTGCAAATGAAGGCGAGCTTGAGTTGGAAGGAGTAACAGATGTGACTTGGCTAGAAGAGTTTCAACCTCCTGACGACTTCATTATTCAGAGAGCGCTTTACAGGGGTCCTCAGATTAGAACTTGAGAAATGTTTATTAAATAGCTTTAAATTACAGAGGGTCCCCATTATTGGAACTTAAAGAATTGTTATCTAGATAGATTTGAGCGGAGCTTTGATGTAGAAATTGGCGATGATTACTGTAAGAAAAGGACATTTAAACTTGTACATACTTACCAGTTGCAGCTTCATTTTCAACTACTGACCTCACATATGAATTATTAGGACTGGAATATACATGGAACAAAAGATATGCTCAATAATAGAGCCAAGTACGTTAGGCGTGGAATAAGTTAAACAGTAGGAGTAAAGATGGTTTTGTGTACTTAGACAAAGACATCGAAAAACTTTAATTGTTGGTAGAAGAGCATTTGATTCTTAGCAAAGAAAGTATGAGAGAAGATAATGTTTGTCTAATACGAGGTATATAATGCCAACGAGATTTGGTACAGTTGGAGTTCCATCTTTTGATGGAGGAGGATTTTGGGTCTTAATTTTCAAGTGTGAGCATTCTTTTGTGCTTGATAAGACTCCAGAAGAGATTAAAGTGCATGTTGCGACGATGCAATTAACTGAAGAGGCCTTTTCATTGCGTCAGACCGAGTTGTGTTTGATAGCGTTAGAGCAGAGCTTTGAAGAAACTATCTTCAGGAGAACTTAAAGAATTGAAATAGATAAGAAATGTAAAAGGGTATTGCGCAAAGTTTGATTTTTTTTCATGCCAGAGCCCTATTTGGTGAGCTTATTCTTGGAAGGGTTTAAACTGGAAATTGAATGTCCAATGAAGCTTTTTAACCTAAGGTGAGGTAGCTAAGAAACAAGAGTTGGCTTTCCGACACTGTTTTGCAAGATACAAAATGGGTGGCAAAAATCGATTGTAGGTTCTCCATATTCCTACATTACCATAACAATCTGGTCAAAGGTTGGTTAATGAACTTCAGTCAATAGTGTAATCTCAGGGAGGAGGCATAGTGAGCGGAGCCGAGGCATTAGTAAAGGAGACATTGATAAGAGAAGAGCCAAAGGTTATGCTTTTAGTTTGATAAAAAAATATATTGTTGGCCACAAATGTAAAAGAAGACATTTGCTTATGTTAGTAGTTGATGACAATAAAGGTTTGGAGAAGGAAATGAGTGGAAAAAGTTAGTACTTGGTTATAAAGGAAGAGGGAGGAATTGAAAAAGTTAAACCAGTACTAATCATTGTAGATGTTACACCTTCACTAAACTTGGTAAGTTAAGTGAATGCACCTACCTTGTTAGCTTACCATGACAATTAGGTATAATTTTTCCTTTAGCTTTACTTTTTACTAGAAGTCCAGCTTTTTTTTATTAGTTATTAGAATCAATAGGGTTGTTCTTAGTGAATGGTCAAAATTCCTATGAAAATTTCCCGAGGTACTCAAGTGCTTAAATGAGTACCTAAAGTTTAAAAACCTTATAATTTGAGAGTTAGAAAATTTTTTGTTGAATTTTATTACAGCATTTCAAAGTTTATGGAGTTAATTGCACTTGGGTGCATAATGGTGCATTATTTTGAGCCTAAACATATCAGCCACGTTTTGGACTTTGGCTAGGGCATTTTGAGCTGATAAACCTTTACGGTCTGTTTGGTTGAACAATTGGAATAGATAAGGAATAGAATAGTTATTCTTAGGAATAGAAAAGATGAGGAATAGAATA
>JANZLX010000009.1:4885374-4912249 GCA_025531955.1 Erythroxylum orinocense | reverse complement strand
AAATGATGTTCAATTTTGTCCTTAAGAGTCCTAAATTTTGACATGAATGTGGGAAAGTGTGTAGGGATGAATAGTAGATTAGTAGCTCTAGAATTGAATTTTGTGATCTGAAACTTTGGGAATTTTTCTAGGTTGATTTAGGCAGATTTTGCTAAAATGGTCTTCATGAAAATTGTAGCTTTTCTTGATAGCTTTCTATCTCCATAAAATGTGTCATTTTCGACATTGGAGTTGATAGTTATGAGTGATTGAAACGTGGATCTGGTTTAGGTGATTTTAACAAGGCAGCCACAATCATGTGGAAATTTGACCTAGTTAGAGGTAGAATTTGCTTCTAAGTTCTTCAAGAAAGTTTTAGAATGTGTTCTAATATTTCCATTGATATAAAGCATGGAATTTTTGGACAATGGGATAGGAAGTTATGATTTTTAGAAGTTGTTTTACTGTTTAGGATGACATTTATTGGACAGTAACTTTGAATGGGATTTTGACTCCTTTAGAGGTGGAATTGGTTTTCAAGTCCTTCATGGAAATTGTAGATCTTTCTTTGATATTTCCATTGATACCAAGTTTGAAAAAATTGGAGTTCTGGACCAAAACATATGATTTTTTGAAGTTGGCTATTGGAGTAAGCAAGGGCGCGAGGGCCTAAGTGCGAGGGGCTATTACCGACCCTTTGCCATTCTTTTGCTTATAACTTTTTCATTCGACCTTCGATTGACCTGATCATCGAAGCGTCGAATTCATAAGAAATTTATCTACCTCTCCATGTGAATTTGTGGATTTTGAGATTAAATTGAAATTGATGGATTGAATCAAAGTGAGTGGATCGATTAAAAGAGTATGAATTGGTTATTTTTCTGCAGATACTTCAGTGTTTTGGCAATATCTAGACCTATAGAAATTCAAATTGAGTAATTTTGGTGTCTATGGATTCCTAAAACATATGGAAACATTTATATTAAGGAGAGGTTGCCTAGGTTACCTTATTTTCACTGTCTCATGGACTGCGAACAGTAGACCCGACAGTGTGTGTTTTAGAAAAACTGAAATAAATCGATAAGCACTAAATTGGGAGTTTAATAATTTTAGTGAGGCTTAAATCTAAGAATAAATGAGTTTTGATATGGGAATGGTTTTGTGATAAATTTTATGGAATGATATCGGGATTGTCACAAATATGCATTGTATATATTTCAATTCCTGCATATGCATTATTGTACACTTCTGATTGTATAAGTTGTCATACATGTGTATCTTAATTGTTATAGAGACGCAATTGGATCGTCAACCCACAGACGTTGCCGAGACTTCTAAGCACTAGCTTTGGAAGCAGTTGGTGAGTAACCTAGATGGTTTATCTCAATCATTGTTTGCTTATAATTATGTATTGAATGGTGATGGATTGTGATTTGATTGCGGATTCCGGATAGAAGGTCTGATGACTGTGTACTGGGGAGTTGTGATATTGAAGTGCTACTTATAAGTGAATATGAGACCTACGTGTTTATAATGTGATTGATTGTGGCATATGCATTTCATTCATGAATGCATAATTAGATAATGACAGTTGTGACCGGAGTGGCCACCGATTAGAGCTTAAAGCTCAACGAGAGAATCTGAGCCTCGAGCTCAACAGTGATTTAGAGCTTTAGGCTCAATGTTTAATGAGCTCTATATGGGACAGTCCAGGCACTCAGTCACAACACTGTAATAATTGAAAAAGTGTCTCATGAGCATTTCATATGCATTGTGTTACGTATGTTTGATTAAGTGAAATGCAAGATTTCTTATGCTTAAGTGCATGTGTATTAATTATGATCGAAGTGATATTATGAAATAAGTGTGATATGTTTTGATATGTTACATGAATTGAGTGATCCATTGATGATAGTTACCTCATTGGGTTCACAAAACTCACCAAAATTGCAACGTTATCTTTTCAGGACCGAGAGTAGACTGCTGGCTACAAAGAGACTTTTCTATCTGTGTAGATTGTGTCGGGCAAGAGAAGTCATGGCTCAAAGATCAGTCAACTGGGACTTTTGGATGACTTAGATAGATTTGATACTTTTTCCTCTTTCATGTAGTAATTTTTGTACTAGGTTTTTGATTGATGTACAGATAAAATAGATGAAAAACATGTAGACTTTTGATTTTGATGGAATGAAATGAGGAAAAAGTTGGTTTAAAAAAGATTGTGATTGTTTTTATATTGATGCTTTATTATGATGCCATGTGAAGTGAATGTAGTGATCGATTGTAGCTCACCCTTATCGTAGGTTATGTACTGGAATGATCTGCGGGCTTCCCAATGTGTACCCTGTAGTAAGAGGGCGCTACACCGGCATTCAACATTCGTTGAGAATTCACAAATCATAAAGAATTTCACATCAAATCATAACATTTCCAATGCATCAAATACTGATTATGCCATATGAGATAATCACATATGATGTCCAATCAGAAACTCATAATCATCAGACCTAAGTCTGACATTCCACATTCGTTGAGAATTCACATAACATAAAGGATTTCACATCAAATCAGAACACTTCCAATGCATCCCCAACTTTCAAACTCCTCGGACTTCAAGTCCAAAATTCAGAAACAAATCACAAGTAGTTCAATATTATTGGAAGTTTAAACAAATCAAATCAAGAGTTTCATTTTTGGTTCTTGTTCTTCTAAGAAAATCTCCTCCAAACATTTCTTCGCCTTTCCCACTAAAGGATTTTGTAAACCTAATTGTCCTTGAAGAACAAGTGGTAAATCAAATTGGTTGAGGATACAACAACAAGGAAGAAGATAGATTGCTAAAGGAAAAGATTCAAAAGCAAAGGATTTGGATACAAGAAGAAAGAGAGGATAGTGCAACGAAGATTTAAAGCTGTAGCAAAGGAGTCGGTAATTCTCTTCATCTTGTTTATATTTTTATTATCCTTATACCATATAATGTATGGATTGACATGATGTTTTGTATATTGCTTCCGCTGCAAATTGATTTCTTAAAAATTTTGAAATCTACAGTTTCTCCAAATAAGGCATGCTTTCTTTTTCCGATCCAACATCAACCCTGCATTTTCTTTTACATTTTATCCTTAAGAAAAGCCAAACATCTTCTTTTTATCATGACCAATAAAAAAGGCATACCTAAATCCTTTTTTTGATGGGCAATCTTCTTTACACCCAACAAAGAACATAAACTTCTTACATGAGCAAGAGTATCAATGCTTAATGAATAGACAAAATTGTTGAAATTAATAATCTGACATGATGCCTTTTGATACCTCTTGAGGATATCATTAATGTGCTTACTTCTTCCTTCTTAGCTTTGGTAAAAAAAAAGTAATTATAATTTGTAAATAGGATTTTCAAGATTTTATGAGCACTTTTGACAATATTACAATCATAGATGAGGCTTTGCTTTTCCTCTTATCCATCAAAGTAGCTAAACCTTTAACACATACAATAAATAAATATGGGCTCAAAGGATCCTTTTGACAAAGGCTATAGTGCAAAAGAATAAGCCCAATTGAGTTTTTACCTTTTTTCACCAGGTATGAGAAAGAGGAAACACAAAGTATCATCCAATTAACCCATCCACTATCAATAGCATAATTGACCAAAGATACTCTCATTCAATACGTTCATAAAATTTTGACATGTCAACCTTCAGATCCAAGTAAATGTCCATACCTTGTGATTTTCTTTATAAGTCATGAAGAACCTCCACTATTATCATCACATTATCTATTTTCATCCTCCTCTGCACAAAAGTGCTATAAAATTCATAATGTATAGCTTGACACAATCTGTTAGCTAAAACTTTAACTACAATTTTGTAAGGACTTGACAAAGATAGATGTGCCAAAGATCATGCATAGTAACTAGAGACTTTGTTGTTAGGACTAAAACAATGATGGCTTCAAATAGTGATGCTAGGGAAGGAATAAGACCACAACCAATCAACACAAGTCCAATGATATCAATACCTACGATTAACTTGAATTTTGGGAAGAATGCATGGCTCATCACATTTAAACCATGGGATTTATCTAGGCACACATGTATATATATATATATATATATAAGGGCTCCTCTCACCTCCTCCAATGAACTCTCATGAGTCCCTCATTTTGCTCCTGTGTCACCCTTGAATGCACACAAACCAGATTATCACTCTTTTCCTTGTAAAAAGGCGAATAGAGATTCTAAATGGCCCCTCGTGATGTCCTCTAGCCTATTAGACCAACCACACTAATTAACATTCTTGTCTTAAAGCTTAAACAACTCATTTTTCCTCTAACATTTTGAAACTAACATGTGAAACAAAGGCAATTAACTATATAGACATCTAGATTGTTTTATTTAGAAGTAAATTAGAAAGTGATATTAGAATGTTTTAAAAGTTTTTGGAAATTAAATAACAAATATCATTGCAAAGCAATAACATTATAACATGAGGTACAACCATTTAGAAATGGTCAAAAGGGCTAATAAAATCCCTAATATAACTAATTGAACAAGACAAAGTTTCTAAAGTGTGGCATGATATGTTTCTTTCGCTTATGTAAGGTATTTGGCTTCCAAGAGGTGTGGCTTAATGGTTGAGAACGGGGTTTAACTTTGGTTAGGTCTCAAGTTTGATTCCATGTGGATGCATTTTTTGTAAAAGCCTGGGGCAGTCAAGAGTTGTACCTTCTAGTGGCAGGCCCCATCGAGAATTTTGGTGGTTGGGCTCTGGGATTTTTTGAATAAAAAAAACGGGTTTTCAACTTTATGTCCTTAGAAAGGTTTAATATTCCTTTCTTTTCGGACGTGAAATATGTTTAAATAATTTTACAATATATAATTTTCTTTTAAAATAATAAATTATAAAGAGTTCTAATTTTTTATAATAAAAATATAAAATCGTAAAAGTTTAGACTTAAAATTGAGTAATAAATTTATTTTAAATAATTTATAATAAAATTTTAAAATAATAACTCAATATGTAAGAAATAATGATAAGCCTTAAGCTTACGGAGTTACTTGCAGCCATTTTTAGACGAAGACAATGAAGAACAACTGTTTTCTTAAGCCTACGGAGTCGCCATCCCTGCCGTTCCATTTCCAACCCCTAAATGGTCTCCAACACATCCTACAGACTCGTCGTTATAAGGTTTTAGCATCAGTATCATCCCATTTGAGTTTTTCTAAATGCTCTGTTTCCTTTCTTTAATTGCTCAAATTCACTTGCTTTTCGTTATGTGAGTTGCGCAAGGCATGGTTGTTGGATCAATTTGGAGTGCTCCATGATGGCAAGCAGCCTTACCCTGGTGCAATTTCGGCCTGTATGTGAATGATGTTTCTGTTATGGATTTTGCTTTCAATTACTTGGTGTGGAAAGTGACTGGTTTCTTTACTTATCTGCGTGCTGACAGTAAATAAGCTGGCAAGTACTGGTGCCAAGATGGTGATTATAAGTAATTCCTCGAGACGTGCTTCAACAACAATAGAAAAGATGAAGACTCTTGGATTTGATCCCTCTCTTTTTGTTGGAGCCATCACCAGTGGGGAAATAACCCACCAATACTTGCAAAGGTTCCACAATAATCCGTTCTTCTTGTTTTCATTTAATGAATTATGTTGTCTGCCATTATACTAGTCAATTAGACTAAGACGTCTTGTAGGATTGCAGTTTATAAGAAGCGTCCATGTGATTTAAATTTACCTTTAAAAGTCCTTGTTCTTTGATAGTTGACAAAACTTATACTTTTGTCAGCATTTTTCACTGTCAGTTATTAGTATAATATTGCAATTGAAAGGATGTGGAATTTTTGTTTACTAAAGCAGATAAAGGTGAAAGACATAACATGTGGAAAGCAACATATTTTTGTAATTTTCAAATTCAAGCATAGATGTTCTCTTAAAACAGCAAAACCAATGGGTTTTTGGAGAAATTAAAACTAGCTAGTGCTTAGTTTCAACACCTTCAATTGAATGATTCTGGTACGTGTAGGAGAGATGATGATTGGTTTGCGACTTTAGGAAGATCTTGCATTCATATGACCTGGAGCGACCGGGGTGCCATATCTCTAGAGGTATCTGCCGCATGCATCATTGCTAATTTTTTCATCAAAGTTTATATTGAGGGGTTTATTTTCTTTTAATTTGGAGATAAACAGAAGTTTTTCTAGTTCTATGTGCTCAATTTGCATTGTTCTGTTCTGAAATGTCATACTTTTTTGTGCACTTATTGTATAGAATACTTAACAATTAAAGGAAAAAAGGGAGATTTAAATTTGCTTAATTGAAGTATCCTTTTTTTTTTAAAACAGTTTTCTTAATGTTACCAGGGCCTAGGCCTACAAGTTGTGGAAAGGGTTGAACAGGCTGAGTTTGTACTGGCTCATGGTACAGAAGCCCTGGGGCAATCTTCTGGTGCCACTTGCCCCATGAGTCTTGAACATCTTGAACAAATATTGGAACGCTGTGCAGCTAAAAGAATTCCAATGGTGGTAGCCAATCCTGACTTTGTGACTGTTGAAGCTAGAGAGCTGCGAGTCATGCCTGGTAAATGGTTTTTGCCATATTATCTTGAGCAATGCTTCTTATTCTAATGTATTTGGCCAAAGTTTATGAAATAGCTTTTAACAAGCCTACATATGCGTGCTTCATTTGGTAATTGAAGATGAAAATAGATCAATTTGTGAGAATCAAAGTCATTGAAGTTGGCTGTAATTTGATTGGGATATTGTTACTGGTAATCAAGCTACAGCATGTTACTCTTCAGCCGTGATAAATTTCTTGCTGCTTTTCCTCGATCATTACTTTCTATTTTATTGGCAAGGTTGATATTTATTCTTTTCTGACTATGCAGCAAGGTATATTATTTTTATTTCCATTTTCATTTCTGATAGTTCACACTTTTTCCTCAGCTGCTATTGGTTTGATGTAAGTTTCGTCAATTGTGTCAGGTACATTGGCTGCCAAGTACGAGAAACTTGGGGGTGAAGTGAAATGGATGGGGAAGCCTGGTGAGGTACTGTAATCTAATTTTCCATTTTCACTCTATCTTTCTCGCCTACTTTTCTGTGCACGTATACAAAACAGCCTTTCATAAGGATGTATATGCTTTGGAGTGGACCACCACTAGTTTCTCTTTTGATATTTTACATGGCTTTATAGATACATAACGATCCTCCACACGTCTATTTGAACCCATCAGTCTATATATGGCAGATTTGAATCTTTTCAAGATTAGCGCACTTGATATCTAGGTATTCTTTACTATTTTGTTAAGTGCATGCTCTTGTTACCTTGCAGATGATTTACAAATCAGCCATGGCCATGACTGGTATTGATGCCTTTGACACTATTGCTGTGGGTGACTCACTTTTCCATGACATCAAAGGTGCAAATGTTGCTGGAATCCAGTCAGCATTTATAACTGGTGGGATTCACGCAACAGAGCTTGGAGTTGGCAGTTTCGGCGACAGGGCAGACTTATGTGCTGTAAAATCCCTCGCATCAAAGTATGATGCAATTCCATCGTATGTGTTACCAACATTTACATGGTAGAGATTCTTTTTGGTAAGCACATTCTTGGGATCTCTCATTTACTCGGCTCATGATAAACCAGCTATTGCTGAAGATGAATATTATAATGCTTTTGGAAGTGATTGGCAAATATCAAAGATGATGTAAATCAACCTGGATCTATTCTCATGCCTTACCCTTCTGTCTTTTGTGTATAAGCTGTGGTGATTTCGAGATTGAGTTTCCATTTTCTGGTATCAATAGCAAATCCATGGTCTCCTACCTTCAAGGGCACCTATACCTGGGTGAATATTTTCATTAATTAGGAGGGCAAGTTTTGGCTACGGATCAACCTTGACCTGTTGATTATCAGGAAGAACATGAACTGGCTTTCTCTTTCGTCTTGAATTTGAATGGTGCACAGATAACAAAGGTTGTCTTATAGATTTTCTATTTAAGTTTCGTTTAGTAAGAACCTAACCATGCATACCAGTTTTAACTTGCTTGCTATAACGAGGAATGCCAACTGGAAGATCTTAGGGATTACTTAGTCCAACTGTGAGATCCTAGTAAAATAGAGGACTTTTCTTTTTCACCGTATTCTGGTTAATTTAACTTTGGTATATTTGTAAATGCGTTGATGGAATTTGGTTGAAATTTGTCATAATATTAAAAATTAAATTCAACTTTTGAAATTAGTTCACCTCACAATTCATTCAATTTGAAAATTTTCATTAGAAAAGGATAAATTTTAAAAGTAGTATACTTTTTTTTTGGTGCAACTAGAGTATTCCTGCGGGATGCGGAGACTAATCCCTTTTTCACAGGAGCTCGCACGAAGCAGTAAATTGCTGGTTAATTTAACTTTGGTATATTTGTAAATGCGTTGATGGAATTTGGTTGAAATTTTAGTCATAATATTAAAAATTAAATTCAACTTTTGAAATTAGTTCGACTCACAATTCATTCAATTTGAAAATTTTCATTAGAAAATGATAAATTTTAGAAGTAATATATTTTTTTTTGGTGCAATCAGGGTATCTCTACCTGACGCAAAGACTAATCCCTTCGCCACGAGAGCTCGCACTAAGTAGTAAATGGCTAATTATGAAATACATTCCATTCTCATGAGCGGGCGATCGAACCCCCCACCACATGGTTAAGGAACGAGGTAAGCTATTATCACGTCACACCTCATGGTAAAAAGTAATATATATTACGTTATAAACTAAAAATATCAAATTAATTTGTTATATCTGTAATAAGTAGAAAAATGTAATATAAAGATATTGTGAGTTGCTTATAAATTCTTAGCTAAAAGTGCATTATGGACTTTAATGTTTACAATAAAGGATCGAATAGACTATAACGTTTTAAAACATTCAAATTAAACCTCAATGTTTTTAAAACATTCAAAATATACATTAAATGATAGAAAATTTAATGGAGCTAATTCCCCATTAGCAACGTGACATTATTTTTTATTTTAACAAAAGGTGATCTCACTGTGTGACAATTAAGACTTACTGTTTGAAATGTATAATAATAGTTCATTGTCACGTGACAGTAAGATCACTTTTGGATTAATTTTTTAAAAAGCTAATTATCTAATAATAAGACCTACTTTCTATTAAAATAAAAATAATTTCATGTCAACGTCAACATGACATTTAACTGACGGAGAGTTAACCTTATCAAACTTTCTCTCCATTTAGGATCTATTATGAACGTTTTAAAAATGTTAAAGTTCAATTTGAATACTTCAAAACATTAAGGTTCAAGTTGTATTTTACTAAACGCTCAGATTCAAAATATACTTGTGACCCATATTTCTTAAATTAGTTGATTCTTAGGTTTGATTGTTCCTATAGTTCTACAACCTTTGCTCATTTCTCATCAAGTTTGGACTGACATTACTATGGATTCCATAGACGGTGTTCTAAAATCTGATGAATATTTAGTGATCATGACTGCAGTGGATCGTCTTTGTAAGTACACTCATCTTATTCCATTGAATCATCCTTACAATGCTCCTAAAGTAGCTCAATTGTTTATATAACTTACGTATACAAACTCTGATATGCATGTCACCATTGTTAGTGATAAAGATCCTATCACTAACTTAAGGATTACCTTTAGTAATATTGTCAAGTTACCATCCATGAACAGATGGCCAGACTGAAGTTCTCAATCGTATTGCTCGGCTTAATGAATTTATGTAACTGAGCAATGACGATGTTAGGATGTCATATGTCGAACCCAATAAGCAGTTTGTACTTACTTTTGGAATGAATAACAGATTCTTGACCTTCTTTCTCTCCTCCCTGTCTTCTTAGCTGAACTTTTATTTCTAAATTTCCCAAATTATAAACCCTAATTGTTTTGATCATTACACGCAACAAGGTAATCAACTTATAACAGCATCTGGGGTTTTCTCTTTTCCCAACAATCACAAAATAACCAATGATCCTGAATGGATGATGCTACAGGTTAGTTAAGTTAGGAACCACTAGTCTGCAAGTCATGAAAAATGTCTTCCGGAATAAATGTAATCCTAACCTAGGATATGAGGTCTAGGTACTGAAACTTGATGTAGAACCTAAGCTGAACTGGGTAACAAGTGTTGGGGCAAATTACATCAAAGTATAATAGGAGAATGATTTAACGAGATTTGATGGCTTTACAATCAATAAACATATCCAACTGAACTGAGACGATTTGATTTTTGCAGCCATCTCCTCAGCACATGGCGTGTCAAGGGCATTTTCTTTGTACATATGAAGCTCCATGCTCGTCATATCTGCCATGCGGATATTTTCAGAGTTATATCTTGCTTTCTCATGTTTTAACCAATCCTATTTAAAAGATTTTTCACTTTTTACTTATAGGGGTTAGCAAAACAGCTCATGCTATAAAGACATTCCCGAATCCAACTTACTCAGTTCTGGAGAACCACATCTGTTGAAAGGAACCAAGAGATGCCAATATGCTCCCTCCTATCCAAACACTTCCATAATTACAGAACAAATATGTTAGGCGATGATATGAAACAGTAAAGAAAACAGTAGGCACATTTCTAGATACAGGTATTAGCTTGGTGTTTGTACTAACATTCACACATGCAATGCATCTAGCTGTATTTCGAGTTGATTTTAACTATATTGACGCACTTTAGTTAAGACATTTAGAGGTAGTTACAGTAAAGAATGCAATAAAAAGCATGATCAGTAAACAGTATGTGTCAGATGCAGAAGCTCAGACAACTGTCTTTTTACCTTAAGAGATTCAGGTCCTAGTTCACCAAAATTTCTAACAATTAATATCATCTACAACAAAGCCATGCTCCAAACTTTCGATAAAAGTGGACAGCATATAACTATGGTTTTTGCTCAAATGTGGCGTTAAACTGTTGTTGAGAAAACAAATCATACCAAGTGATGAGTTTCTAGAATGAGAGCAAGGAGAGGGGGAGAAAGAAGACAAAAACCTGAATCTCCTTTCAATTGCATTTCCACTGGCCAGCACTTTGACTCTAGCAGCTTGAGGTGATTCCTTCAAATGGTTGAATCACCATGTATTATAACGCAAGTGAAGAGACTTCCATATCATTGCACAAGCACATTTGCTAAGCAGACATATTTTTGTACTTATATGGATGCAACAAAATAGTAAGCACATGTTTCCTTACACATGAGAAGTATTTCATTTTTGAGTCATATATGTACCTAGCTAGTGGCATTAAAAGTTAGTTAAAGGTCGGGATGCTACACATAGGAGACAAGACAGACAGTATCAATAATGTGCAAGCTTCCTTCAGGAGCTAATAAAACCATCAATACTGACAACCATATAGCGTGGAATTGGTCAAGATGCAAACATAGCAGCATATTGATCATGTAACGATAATATTTATAGACAACAAAAGGAGGAGGAATAAAAGTATTGTACTTCAAACAAATCTTTCTCTAGCCGCTCCTTCAACTGTTGCATTGATGCTGTACCACCAGCAAGCTGTAACAAAGATGAGAAGAAAAGGATCAAATCATTGCAGAAGCCAAACCCAGTAATTTAGCAATCATGATTGTGTAAACCATAAGCACCCCACAAAGCACCATCTGAACACAAACAGAATATCCGAATGCTTGAAACAATTAAGGCAAGAGATCCAGGCATCCCAAGAACTCCCGGTATTTATGATTTGCCAAGGTGCTTATGTAGATCCTTTCTTTCCAGATTGTAGATAGTAACAGGATTATCTTTCACCATACACTTACTGCATGGAATTTTAAAAGGGAAGTCTTTTTGTCATCTTTGGCTGAAAGGCAACTATTACGTAAAAAATAAATACCACTTATTTTAATCTGAAAAATTAATTGAGACATTTAATCAACAATAGTGATATGTCGTACTTCAGATAAAAAGAGGGGGGTGTTGAAGGGAAGAGGGGCAAAATGTTGAGAAGTTTGCATAAATAGTTGTCCACCATGTAAGAATTCAGAAATTAAAGGGAAGGAAAAACGGAAACCACAATGAGTTACCAGTATACTGCTAAACAGTTCTCTCCGAATGTCCACATCACACTTGTTAATGCTTTCCAAAACCTGCGAAAGGAATAAAAAGATAGTAAATGGAAGTTGGAGAGGAGAAACCCAATTACTTTTATGTCCAAGAAAGGAACAAATTATACAGATAAATTTTTACCATTTGTGGCAAACCACGGATGTAAGAAGTGATCTCCGCAAAATTCTCCATTCCAGGAATTGTCTGACATACAGATTCAGAAGAAGCATAGCCAAAAGATGCTTAAAGAAAACTTCCCAACATAAACATTTCAAAAATTCAGTGAATAAATGTGAATTCACAATTAGCAGATCATTTAAAAGTATTTTAGATTCAGTGAGTAAACTCAAACAAAGGTAGCACTAAACATCAGGGATTGATGATTCATAGTAACATTCAAAGCTTCTTTGCAATTACATGAGCATGTTACAACTTAAAACCCGTGGAGCTTCCAAGTTAGGAAACAGATAACCATAAAAACCTCTGAATTCATGTACAAGCATATTCAGAAATATTCCCCATCACTCAATAACAGAAGAGATTATGCATACTTCAGCTAACTTCTTAGGGTTCGATTCTTGATTGACCATCCGCAGAAAAGCTTATGAGTTAGTCAAAAACAATTATGGATTACATGTCAGATTTTCTAATAAATGTAGGTTAAAATAAGTAAGCCACAAACCTGAACCAGAGATGGGTTGAATAAAACATCTGGAATCTTGAATTTATCAGCTCCTATTTCGATAGTCCTGATTAGCATTTGGATATGCAAATGAGAATTCAAATGACAAACAGAAGCAATGCAGTTGAAAAGCTAACCATAATATATCAAACTGAGGTACATCGAATTGTAAGGAGCTTACTGCCCATCAGGAAGCTCATATGAAGTCATTGGAATATTTGAGTACGCCGCTTCTGTAATTTTGTAGTTGAGATACAGAGATGTGTTATAAAAGAGAAGAAACATTGTGTACTTGAAGCATCAAAGTGTAAAGAACATTTCAAAGGTTTTATGCGCAGCATCCATGGCACAATCAACACAATGAACCAAGAGCACATAATTGTTATATTCAGCAAAGCAGAAGAGTGATTCATCATAATTTGCCAAGGGTATCAATTACCCCCTTTGCATACAAATTTGCTGAAATTCAAATCACAGTTTTAAGAAAGCCAAGCTATCTTGCTTAGAAATTTTGTTTTCCCCCAGAGGGGAAATAATAAATCCGCTTTGAACTATGCTCCTAAAACCTCATAATTCCATTTATCATATAATGCTGATAGAGACCAATCGGCCAAGTAAATTGGGAACAGGCTTAAATCACGTGATATAAAAATAGTTATCAAAATTACTAGAAGTCAATCATCTCACTCTCTCACGTATTAGAAAATGGTAAACAATCTGTCTCATACTATTTACTTAAATTTGTCATTGGGCGTAAGCCTGCATTCAAAAAGCTGTAGGACATCAAATCATTTCAGGCAAGTAAAGATGGCATTAAACTTCACACTTTTCTCCCAGCATGACATATTGAGAAGGACCATAATTTTGGTAAATACGAAATTTCGGTTTACACCTGACAAAATGATAAAACCAGAAAAAAAAAATCCAAAACATCGGCCCCCATAACACAGTAAAAGCTGCAGAAGCACTAGCAAAACTATAATGCCACAATGGGAAAATAAAATCTTCAAATGTTAAAAGGCAGTTACAGGTCTCCGTGATATGACCTTAAACTACAGCATTGTCATGACTCTGGACAGAATTGCTGAAAATACTTGCCATAATCAGCACTGACACTGTTTCAAGAATTATAGAAACCAATTGAAATGACTGCATTATCAGGTTATTTAACACCATAATACTATTTAGTCCCTTTGGTTTGACTTTTCCCAGTACAGTCCAACTATTAAGAACATAGTTATAAAGGCCCCCACATTATGAAAGAAAAGGAAAAATACCATCATATGGTGTATCAGGGGCTCGACACACGCATTCCTTGATATCACTTGCTATTACCCTCTACATTGAAAAAGATCAGGATCCAGATAAGTTCAGACGTCAGCACATATGTACAACATTTCATCTCTACAAAGAGGAACATTAAGCTAAGTAGAATGCCTGTGAGAAGAGCTTGTAGCTTTCAGTTGTATTTGGAAAATCCAGATCCACTATCTGTGAGGTTAAGAAAATGAATTTGGAATGTCAAGATGAGATGTACAGAGAATAACTTCACATAAGAATTGTCTTTAAATGAAAACAAAAATATGTCCAGAAAGAGAAACAATAGGACTACTTCCATCAAAGAAGCAAAAAGTAGAAAAGCATATTTGGAAAATCAGGATCCACAATTTTGAGGTTCAGGAAATGAATATGAAAACTTCAAAGCAAGATGTGCTATACAATCTCCTAAATAACCTCACATGGGCAAATGGAATGATGTTAAACATAGTAAGCATATTTAGAGAAAGATTTCGAGATTCACTCAAGAAAAGAATGGAAGAAACAGATTTTATCAGCGGCTTTTCCTTTGCTGGTGATCTCCATGCCAAATGGCAGAGCATCTTCAGTAATTAGAGAATCTATGGTGATTATTATTTGCTGAAAATTCATATTCTGATCTTGATTCCTCGAATTCAACAGATACTACTGCTGAGAAAGTGCTTTTATGTGTGGTGGGACTGTTGGCAGCTCTTATTAAAAGATCAATTAGAACCTTTGAACCTATTTGCAAACGGTGCTCAGGTATTTCAAGACATGAAAGAGTTTGATAAGGGGAGAAGATAAGACAGTAGAAGATGAAGAAAAGTGCAAGGAAGTGGATGCTTTGGCACACCATAAAGTGACACTACTGAACAACAAATAGAAACACTTAAACAGCAAGCTGAAAAAAACTGAACAATAAATCAGAACACAAGAATAGCAGGCTGAAGCAACAGGACAACAGGCTAAAATAACAGCACGGGGAGCCGAAAAGATTAACCAGCAACTACTAAGGGTTATGGAACTTCTTGGCTCAAAACTTGATGATATTCTTGGTGTTGGGGAAACAACTAACCAAGTTGATGCAGATACTGTTGTAGTGGGTGACGAAGGTGAAGTAGATTTAAATGAAGATGCAAAATTAACATAGTATACGAATAAAGGAGAAGCTGTGAGTGCCTTTGCAAAGTCAAAATTCAACAATGATGGCAAGTTAATGCTTCTGACTACAACAAGCAACAATACTTCTGTTCTTGATGACTATGTTGTAGAGAAGCCATGTGTTTGTTATGGAAACATCTAAAAATACAACTGTCAAAGCAAATTTTACCATAAATGGCCAATATGTGAAGCTATGCTCAGAAGATGGTACACTGCATGTTTGGAATATCACCACAAGTAACGAGGTGGCATGTTGGAAAAACTACATAGGAATTACATTCTCTTTGAAACAAGGGCAGTAGTAGGGGTAAAAAAAAAGGAAGACATGCTTGACATCATTTAGTTGTCGAGATTGATTCTCATCAAGTTAGAGAGAATGATGCAAAATAAAGACAAAAGTTATTACTTAGTTTTCCTTATAAAAAAGGAAAAATATTTCTACTTTATTTTGGCTTTATTAGTTTTGGGTCAAGTTTATTAAGGAATAACGAGAATCTTTACTAAATAGGATCCTATTCATATTTTAAAGTTTCGTAGGTTTTCTTATTCCACTAGAATTAGGTTCCGAGAATACCTTTTTATTATATGTAATCAACCTTTCAAAGAAAAAACACAAGCATGAATTTTCTCTACAAACTTAGGATTTCCAAGTAGAAGAAATGTTGTTTTATTCTAAGAGTAATTCTTAGTTTCACATCCTAAAGGCGGTTCCTAGAACTACTCATTATTGAGTTCTCTCCTAAAATCCCAGCAATTGTAACTAAAAATTTCCAGCATCCTTAATCTGAATCTTTAACAGCCTGTACTTAAATTGCAAGAACTTATTCAGATCTCAAACTAAAAATTCTAGCCAGCTCAGCAAATTTCAGCAGCCCAAAATTCCTAATTTTTTGTAAGTTCTAGCTACTAATTTGGTATCTCTTCCGTTCGTCCTACATCCCACAGGGAGAAAAATGTGAAGGAAAAAAAAGTAGTGGACGTGAATCACCAGAACAGAAGCAATACTTGCTCCTCTGGGAATGCAGATTAGTATTGACCAAAATCATCTTGTCAAATTTTAGGAATACTCTGTTGGAAATGACGTACTAATGCTCAAATTTGTCCATCTTTCCTACAAATGCTATCAAGTTATCTACCACGAGGATATAATGACTTGTAAAAGTTCACAATTTCTTCCAAATAAAATGACAAAAGAAAAGGGGATGATAATCATATCTGGCTTAACACAAGTAGAAATATATATGTTTTGAGCATACCTGAAAATCTCCTGGGCGTATTTCTTTTCTCTTGAAAGAGTACCTGGGTTTTATCTAAAATAAAAAGTATAAGATCATCTTCCAAAGAAAATCATATCCCATTTAACTAGTCTCTAGGTATATATGCCCATCAATGGTCACTCACCTTTATACCTTTGCTCTCTAAACTTTTCATCAGGCAATCAGTAAGAAATTCTCCTCCAACAGGAGTACTAGTCACTGCCTACAAAAGAAAATTAGTGAGAGGAAAAACTGCCAATTTTGACACTGACCAATAAGTCCATGTATCCCAAAGTTCAAATAATATAAAACAGGAATTTACATATTTCTTGATCGGATGAAGAAAGGTACCTTTTGAAGGACATAACCATCGTGTACAGGGGCAATTGTTGTTGATCCTCCACCACTGGCAATAACATTACAAACTTAAGAGTGTATAAATAAAGATTAATGGTTTTAAAAGTTTTAAGGGTTTTACATTGTCTACAAAGCAATAAACTCTAGAAACAATGGTGGTAAACATCCTACCAATCAACAACTAGTGAGGTAGCGCGTCCGGAAGCAAAAGATGTGAGAACCTGGGATTTTAAATGTGTTAGTGACAGCAAACCATTATCAAAAGTTGTTAGGATAGGACATGAAAAATAAGTATGTCATCAGTTATATAATCAGTATAATCATCAGTTATATAATCAGTATAATACAAGTTGGAGATATAGATAAAGGATGGACTAGGGAAATACAGCATTTTTGGCCAGGAATAAGGCAGGAACATTGTACTTTTCAAACATAATCTCGGCTGTCCTGTCATATATGTGACAATCACCATCATTAGCAAATAACAGAGCAGAATGATAAAACTGTTTAATCCTTCCTTCACACCTCTATCATAACCATAATGAATGACAGATCCTACAAATACTGCTAAGTGGAATTAATAATGAAAGAAGGAATATAAAGTGTTGGATGTGGCAACAAAATCACCTTTCTCTCTGTTGCTGAATGTTGGTTGAGGGTTCTGCAAGTAGCATTGGATGCTCCTTAGGATCAACTAGTAGACATGTCCTAACGTACATAACAACAAATTGATCACCAAGAAACACATAATAACTCGAGAAGAAATAAAATTAACATAAACTGAATACCAAGTCTTAGCTCTTCTCTTCACAATTACCTGAGAGCATGGTCCCATATACTATCAGCAATATCCCAGTCAACAATAACTCCATCCTTTAAAGGAGACAGTACCTAATGAAAAAGTAGACCAAACAACAAAACCACAAAACTGTAATGTCTCACATTGAGATGAAGTTAAGGAAAAAAAAAACTACAAAAAATTTAGAAATAGCGAACCTCCATATGATCGCGGCGAAATCCTAAGGACTGTGATCCCACAAATAGTTTGCGGTTTAGCTTAGGCTTGTCAGAATCCTTGGCATCGTTCTTAGCATCCTTCTCGTTATTGGCAGGCTCATCAACTTCCATTGTATCGATTGACCCCACAACCTTTATTAAAAAAGTTTAAGAGGGAAATTACAACACGAATGAAAGTTCAAAAATTGACACTTAAAACATAGAAAGAAACAGAAACATTAAGACACAGAGAGGGAGACTGACCGAAGGGAAAACTGCCTTAGGAGAATCCTCGCCGGCATAACCGGCCTTGCAAGTGTGAGAACCCAGGTCAATTACTATAGCTGATACTTCGTCTGTTGTTCACAGAAACACACGCAAGAATTGAATTTTTTAGGATTAAGAATTGAATTTGTACAAAAGGCATTGTGGAGATTTGTTCACTTACCACCTCCATACATTGTTGATAGCGAGTGAGATCGAAATGAGCGTATTAGGGTTTTAGGAGTGACCTCGGACAGGTTATGGGTTTAGCTAAATTTTAGATTTTGATCTGGTGGAAACAATTTGGATGACGAGAATGGTGTACGGTAAAGGGGTCTCAGGCTACTATGATAGGCTGCTAAAGACAGCAATCTCTGCGTTGAACTAAGCTACGGTCCGCTGCTGACGTCTCCTGTAAACGTTCAAGAGCCACCGAAAGTGAAATTGCATAACTTATCTATTTAATGTGTTATGTTTTAATTTTATTTGTCTTGTTGTGGTTATAATGCTTTGCCCAACATGAACAAGCATAAGATTAATAAGATTGTGGTTTTTTATAGGTAATATTTGAACTCTCTTATGCTCTAGCAAATCATCATTATTATCATCACCTAGTCTGAAATTTCGTAATGAAGTAGGGTTTGAGGAGATTCGATAATACGCAACCTTACCCCTACATAATAAAGAAGTTGTTTCCGGTAAACCCACATGCAAATGAGACAATATAAAGATAATGCAGGGTACAAAAACAATGTACCCTTTACTATAAAATCCTTTAGTATAAATTTTATGAAAATCATGATCCATACCGGTCCATTTTAATGTCTACTTTTACAACCATGCTCTATTAGCGGAATAAAAAAAAAGTAAAATAGAAATCATCTTTCAAAGAAAAGACCGAGTGATCGATAGCTGCGTTATTGAAAATTCATAGATTTATTTGATATTATTAGTCATTCCAAGCTTTACCAAGTTATGTAAATAATTCCAAGCTTTACCAAGTTATCTCTTATGGATTGCTCTTCTTTTAATTGCTTACACTTTGTAATTGTCTAGATCTTATACTTAGATTTCCCTTAAATCCCAGGCCTATTGGATGGAATGTTAACTTGAATGTCCTTGGATAGTATCTCTAAATTTCCTTTTAATAATGTGTATGGAGTTACTAGGCTCACTTACCATAGTACTTAATGTTTGACTATCCATTTATGAAACTTAGACATTAAATCTAAGACAAATGCATTGTAAATTTAATTATATTAATAATAGGAAGTAAATTGTTTCTATAATTTACTTCTGACGAACCATTATATGATGTTATTGAACCTCCTCTATCACCCAATTGTTCCTCTTGTAATAATACAATGAGTATTGTTAGGATATATATTATTAATTGAACATATAAGATATTAGTTAGATATTGACTTCGATTCAAAAGAAGGTATTTAGATAATGGTTCAATTATGATAAAATTTTATTTTAAGCGGGACTCTTAACATTTGGAGGATTGTGCACATCTCCTATCTACTATTGATGTCTAATTTTAACGTAAGTAAGCAGTGATAGAATGGAAGTTAATTTGTAATATAAGTAAGTGATAACACATGAGTGGTGTGTGTGTGGCACTCGGAGGGACATGCGGGCATTAAAGTGACGTTGGGTGTGGAGCTTTTGAAGAAGGTTTTTGTGCGGCAGTGTTTTTGGAGTATTGGTGCACGTCTATATATGTACATTAAATATTTATGTTGAATATAATATTCTCTCTTGAAAAGCAAAAGACCTAGACCTATTGGCATTATTCGTTTCACGCATATTCAAAGAAGCATTAAATGCCTTATTGATTACATGACTATCATGTGAACATAGAGAAGCAGCTTATGTGTGTTGGGTGTTATGGTCTTTATATGCCATGGGTTTTATAAAAGGAGGTGTGGGTGTTAACTGGCTTAAGGTTTTGGAGAGACAAGTTGCATTGAAGGAAATCTCGTATGGGAGTGGGTTTTTATTTTTTATTTTTTTAGATCTTCTTAAAGATAATGTTGCTGGAATTTTTTCAATGGTATGGCAGAGGTAGATTCGGTATGGGAAGTATCAATGACAGTTGTAGCTTAATTTTGAAATGTGCATGAATTAGCCTATTTTTGTGTGAACAACTTTTTGATCTATTTCAAAGGAGTTGAACCTACAGGGAAATTGTCTTCTTTTTCTCAAGTTTATTATTATTTTGTCCTTATTATTTTAATCACTTGAGTTGTTCGTTTAATTATCTTTATTATCAAATACTGTTGAGGTTAGTACGAGGCGGTCGTGCTATTGGGTTGATTAAGAAAATTCTCTGTTGAGGTTAGCATGAGTCGGTCGTGTTATTGGGTGTAAAATTCTTTCACGGGAAGTGAGGTTGAGAGATAGCATCAAGGGTTGAGTGGTGTCGGCTCAATAAAGCCTTAGGTAAATCTATTGTACTTTCGTGAAAGTGATTAAGCTGGATGAGGCCCCGCGGACGTAAGTAAGGTGTGCCAAACTGCGTTACCAAATTTCAGGTGATTTTACTATTTGGGTTTTGCTTGATTTTATTTTGTTAGTACCAAATAAGTTTGCGGAAAGTTTACGAAATAATTAACCCCCTTTTAGTTTTTCAAGTATCATACAAGTTTTTTTAAAAATAAAATTTAGAAATACCTTTGAATATGTTCAAAGTTATCAGTTAAACAAATATGTGATAATTGCAATGCAATTAAAGGGCTGTTTAGCTCCATTTATGTTTTTCTACTGTGGTTTTTAATTTTTGAGTTTTTAGTTTCCGTTTTTAAAAAAACATAAAACTATTTGGTTGTTAATGGCATGTAGTTTTTATTTAATGATAATAATTACATATTAGATAAAAAATTAAGATAAATTATTTTTAATTAATTAAATTTATTTTATTATGTTGCGTAATATTTATTAATATATTATTAGCAAAAGTTATTATATTTTATTAAAATAAGTAATTTAATAATTAATATTTATTTATTTTAACATATTTTTAATTATTAAATCAACATTTATTTAAATTTTATGTTTTAGAGATATCTTAAATTTAATTATATTTATTAATAATTTTTAAATTAATTTTATTTAATTTAATTATAAAATTTAATAAAATTAAAATAATCATAATTTTTAGTAATGAATAATATCAAATAATTACATACGTAATATCAAATTAAATTATTCATAATTATTAATTAATATATTATATAAATTAAAATGTATTTTGCCAATAATAAAGCAGATTATGAAGAAAAACAAAAGTAGAAAACAAAAATCACCTTTTATGATGAGTATCGTGCTAACATAAGTAATCATAAAGTTTCTATGCTCTATAACTACAAGTGAGGTTATTATCGAGTCTACTTGTGCACTTCTACTTGTGCACTTTTAATGTCCTTTTGACACCTTATAAGCTTTAACCTCATTTTACATGATAGGTGCTTAATTAATTATGAAATTATTACAAAACACTTGGTGATTATTGACATGAAATTACTTAACATACTTACTTTGACTCATATGTGATTTAAGGCATAATTCGAAAGCAAAAAAGCTAAAGTGAGTCGAAAGCACGATATTCGAACCATTTTTCAAAGATTATTTTTCACTTGTCTTTATGAGCAAGAAGAAGAAAATTAAAAGACAAGAAAGCTGGAATCCCAAAGAAGAAGAATCAAAGTTGCAAATGGCTATGTTGTTGCCATGTAACTATGTGAATTTAATGGTCTATGAATAAAACAATTGGAGAAAGCAACCAGCAGCTCAACAAATAGGAAGCACGTCAAGGCCAAAATGCAGCACAAAAGCAAGGAACGACTAGGAGCAAAATGCAGCGCGGTAGGTGGAAGCATGGAGAGAAAACGACGCAGCAGCAGATTGGAACATCTGCGTTTAACATAGATGTTTGCTTTTGTCTGAGTTTAACACAAATGTAGGGAGCCTTTTAAAGATAAAATGTAGTCACACAGTAGCAAATGAGGGAGCGTAGGTTTTTAAAGGAGACATGAATAGTAGAGGGGGACCAATAAATAATTCATAAAATCATAAGGGGGCGTAGGTTTTTAAAGGAGACATCAATAGTAGAGGGGGACCAACAAATAATTCATAAAATCATAACAGCAACGGTAACTTAAGACAAAGAAGGGAAGCATTGTAGGTGAGGAGTCTTCGGTTAGGGTTATTCAATGGGGGCTTAAGCATTTTTCCGAGAGAGACCCATGGAGGGAAGCTTCCCAACGTTAGTTCAAAGGCGACATCGACATCAATGACCTGGTTATGCATTCCTTTTCTTGATTTTGTTGTTTCTTTCTCTCATTATAAATTGATTATGTTATCTTGTGTGATTGAATTGGGTATTGTGAAAAGAAGATTTTAAAGCGTTAATTGAATCAATTATTTGCAAACTCATTGCTAGAATTTCGATATAAGTGATAATTGTTATGTTGAAATTCATATGTAGCTACTAATAATTCGTAATCATTAGGCATCACATTACCTAAGTTAAATGACACATTGTATATGGTTATTTCCTTGATTAATCGGTTTTCCTAATTCGTAATGCTATTTCCTAATTAAATTTAGAGATTGTATCCTAGGTTAGGTTTAATTAATGATCGTATCTTGATTAAACACTACCTAAGGGAAAACTCGGGTTAATTATTAATTTGCGATTAATAGTTGCTAAGAGAGGTTAGAGAACAACAAATCAATGAAATATGTTTAATTAGGGTGTCGGTCGAGATTGAACCAAAGAATCGGGTCCTTACTGAATTCTCCACTTTTATCTTTTTTTACATGTTTTTTTTACATTTCTTTTGTTAGTATTTTAGCTTTATTTTATTTTCTTATTTCTAAAACCAACCCCCTAACCTAAACACTGATTAATTTTATTTCAACAACTTTACACACACTCTGTGTGGGATTGACCTAGACTCACTATTACTATAGTAGTAGTCTAGTTTATTTTGACTAGTGTTAAGATGCATTGTCAATTTTGGCTCCGTTGCCGGAGAATGCGGTGTTTTAGTTTTAGTTTGTGATTTAATTGGTTTTTGTATATATTTGTTTGTAATTGGTTTCTTTTCAGTTATTTCGTGATCCTTTCTTTATTCTATTTCGTGTTTGTGATTTATATTAAAAAGATCATAGATGGAAGTAATTTTTTCTTTAATTCTTATTCTCAATCATATAACCAAGGTTGGACTGATCAACCTAACTTTAGTTATAGATGGAATAATCATCAGAATTACTTCTATGATAGTTTGTAGGACACATAACAATTTATATGTGGGCCAAAAACTTCTTGTCATAACTCAGGTACGCCTCTGGAAAACTATATCAAGACCTGTAATGCTGGATATCTTCAATTTCAATAGGGTATGCAGCAACTTAAAGAGAGGATACAACAACTTCAACCGAATACCCTACAATTCCAGCAGGATAAAAGGCAATCTTGGTTTAGTTTCCAAGATGTGGAGAGCCAACAAAACTCAGGTACATCTCTGGAATAATTGATGAATGTTATGATTGCTAACAATCTCTAATTTCAAAAGAGCCTACAACAATAGTTACAATAGTTCCAGTAGGAAACGAGGCATATAATGTCTAGAAACCAGAATGTATTAAGCCAAATGGGTGAAATGGCAGCAAGGATCGACTACCTATAATCACAAACAGAAGAGAAGCAACCATATATGGAAGTTAGTGAGGAAACCTTACAGAGTGACGAGGTGCTTGAAAATTTTGAGAGAAATACTAAAGGAATTGCATGTGAAGGAGAAGTTAAGGAGGAGCTTGAGGTAGAAAAAATTATATTCGCCTGCAACCAAATATAAAAGATTATTTTCGAGACTAACCCTTCACCTTTACCTAGTAGGTTGGAAGAATAAAACGAAGAAGAAAAAGGTCAAGAGTCATTCGAATTATTTCAAAAGAGCGAGGACTCTGTAGAGATGAAGAATCTGAAGATAGGGAAGACTCTGGAGGTGAACGAGTTTCAACAAGGCCTTATCCAGAAGAACCTCACGTGGAGGAGCCGCATGTGACATCTGAAGATCATAATTTTGTCACATGAGGAGGAAACACGGAGTCGAGCTAGCTGCCCTAAACAAAGGCGTTTCTTGGGAGGCAGCCTAAGGAAAGTAAATTTGTTCTTTTTTCTTTACATTTCTGCATTACTTTTTTATGCATGTGTGTTTTTGAATTTGTTTATTTTACTTGTTTTACGTTTTCAATCAAAATTGGAGAAAGAATAAAACAAACAAATAAACAATTTTTCATCTTCTATTGCTTCTAGGAATAATAGTCATGATCAAAGTGTGAATTGACTAGAGAATTTCATAGAAACTTTAGCATGTAATTTTATTCTTATGATTGGTTGATGTGCATTATCTTTAAAAGAGTAGTGACTAGTGGTAGACAAAGCCGATGAGGTTTTGAGCCTTATTTAACTGACATGTTAATATCAATCTCATTGTCTTTTGATAATGTGTGACTATCATGACATGTACATCCTAATTTTGCCTTAATTTCTATTCAAGACCACATTTTTTATCACATGCATTAACATGGATATGATTAGGCATTCTTTGCTTTTTCGAACTACATTAGCTGTTGGACCCCGAACTTTTCTATTAAATGATAAATCATTGGCGATTATTTATGTGTAAAGAAAAGGAGAATTCTTGAAGTTAAAATGAAATAGAAAAGATGGTTTAGATACAAGATGAGTTATATATGAAATGTTGAAAGTTAAAAGCTGTTTATGGAGTATGCTTCGGTGTTTTAGCCATAACTTCTGCTCTAGTTATCTGAATGAGATGATTTTTAATCTGGATTAACCTAGAGAGATAAGGCTACAAATTGTTTGATGAAATCAAGTTCTAATTCGGTCTCTAAGAATGTCAATTTTTGGATGGAAGTTGATCACATAATATTGTTTCAGTATAAGAACAGTCTGACATGTTTGGTGTATAACTTGCAGATTTGGGGACCAAATTGAATGATTTTGATGTCATTAGAAAACTGAGATAATGAGGAACATTTTTCTAGAAGGAAGTGCAAACAAATTCCTTCAATTGCATGATTAGAAAAAGGATATGATTTTTGGAAAGAGTTAAGCATAATTTAAATGAATTTTGATGTTTTAATGGAGTATTTTGTGGAATTAATTAGCATGTTAATGGGAGTTAATTAGTATGTTAATTTGAGTAAGATCATATGACATGAATTAAGGTGGTAAGTTTGCATGAGGGCAAATTTGGAAGACCACTTAAGCATTAAGGTTTCAAGGCTTATATGTAAGGGTAATTTGGACTTTGCTCACTCATTAATGGCATTTTTGTAATTGGACATGTGGGTTGGTTTATAAGAAGAAGAGAAGTGCGAAATGGGAGGAAAAAATGAAAGAAAAGAGAGAAGAGAGGGAGAGTCGGTGGAGAGGAAGAAGAAAGAAGAAAAAAGAGTTAGGTTTCAATTTTTCATGATCTTCAAGAGGGATTTTCAAGTTACTCAAGAAGGGAAAATGGAAGAGGAGGATGAGAGCCTTCTTTTGATCCAAGAAACTTTTCATTTGGTGAAGATTCAAGGTAAGTTGGATTTTAAATCTTTGGATTTTTTTAGGGTTTTGGTTTAGATAGCTTAAGAATGGTATGAGTTTAAGTTTTCCAAGGTCAATTTTGGTGAATATGTCATATGAGTTTCTCAATTGAAATGTCTTTTGATTTGGAGATTTTGTGAATGTTGATGAAGGACATTAATGGAGGAAAGAGGAATCAAGAGGAGCAAGAGGGGAAGCATGTTGAGTCAAGTTACAAGCAAGGAATTTCAAGGTGGGTTTTATGTTTATAATTTGAATAATAAGCCATTAGTATGTTTTCAAAAATCAAGATGATAAAATGATTTCAAATTCATTGTTTTGAATGTTTTGAGAAATTGCTACAATTGTTGCCTTCATTGCTTTTGAATTATTTGAGAGATTGCTATATGAATGTGGTTGATGAATTATGAATTGCTACATGAAAAGATTTTCGAAAATTGCATGTTCAAGAAAAAACAAGTTTCTGTAATGTTGCCATTTTGGGCAAATCTGTTTTCAATTGGTTTGGTCCGTTTTGTATGTTAAGTGCACTTGTCTAAAGGCTTCTCCCGCCTGCCCGCTAGTGGCATGGAGCTCCTTCACGAACTCCTCATGTTTACGACTACACAAAACCACTATGTGAGAATTGTGTTAGTTCGTTCTGTTCACGGCTACGCAAGACCATTATATGGAATTGTGTTAGTACGTTCTGTTTACGAACCACCCGAACCATTATGATGTGCTTATGTATTTATGATTTGTAAATGAGTTGAAAAATGCATGAATTGTATTGTTAATATTTTGTTTACTTGACAAGAATTTTGAGAAAAGTGAGTTTTATTATTCAAGAAGCATTTGTATAACAATGAACTTTTTGAACGGTTTTGCTTATTATTTGTTATAAGCATGTTACCCACGAGCTTTCGAGCTCACCCGCTCTCTGTCCCCATCTCCAGGTATTGAGCAAGAGATCAAGTGAAACTGAATCGAGGCATAAATCCAAAATTACATGTTTTGTTTTGTTTTGGATTAATTGATGTAAAACAAGGCTTTAGATGCATTTTGAGGATTTTTGGGTTTTGCATCTTTATATTTTGGATATTGATATTGGTATTGTATTGTGGCATGAGTTGCCATTGAAGTTTGTAAACTCTTAATTTATGATGT
>JANZLX010000009.1:4848480-4877213 GCA_025531955.1 Erythroxylum orinocense | reverse complement strand
TTGTTAGTAGTGTGCCCTAGGCCAATGAACATTTGTGATTCATGTATTAACATTATGATTTGTTAATAATATATTATCATGGCATCATAAAGAACATAAGTATTTTAAGTTTCAACTCATCCCATTTCATTAACAAAACATAATTTACATTGTCATTTAATTACAAACCAACCATATTTTTACATTACAAAACCATGTGGGAGTTCACAGTTTTATACATCAAGTTTTACATGATATGAGATACTAAATAAAAGCATTCTATCTAAACTCCTCAAATGTCAACTGACTAGACCTTTAAGCTATTTCTTGTTCCCAAAAATGGACAATAGTAGACTTCAACTAGATTGCTTTAGAAGTTAAGACTCCTCTCATTACCTGCAAAATCAAGGTTGCAATTTTGATGGGTTTTGTAAACTAAATAAGTGAACCACCTTCGATGTGCTCACTCAAATAGAATATAAACATCTCATGTATAAAACACAGCTCAATTAGTATTAAACTTCATATATATATATATATACATTACTCATCATATTTCAACAAGCACATTATGAATATAAAGACTTCATATAATCATTTTAGAATAATCTAATCATTTATCTCAATTCTTCATATCATCAACATGTACACAAGAATTACACATCACTATATCAACACAATTTAACATTTATTTACAATCAATCTCATGAACACATGTAAAGATATAGATACAAATGCATATACGACTCACTTCCATTTTTATTTTATTGTGACCGAGTGCCTATTTAACTGTCTCATGTTTGTTGTAGATATCGAGATCATTTCAGATACTGTCCCATCCATTGTAGATACTAGGCTCATTAATCGTTAAGTCTGTGGCTCTTTGTGCACATTCTGAGCTTTAAGCTCTTTTCACGTTGGTCACTCCAGTCACAACTTCTTTATCTGATCATGCATAGTCATGTTACGGAGTGTAGCATTCCACATAATATGCTATCAATCTCTTTCTTTTAATGTACACAGTTAATTATCACAATATTCGGATATAAGTCTGGCATTCAACATTTAGTTGAGTACACATTTTTCCATTCACAAACAACAATAAGCACTTCTAATACATTCCCAAATATCAAGCTCTTTAGAAAATTGATTGTCCAAAATTATCATAATCATACCAGTAACAGTACAATATCTAATAGTTAATTAAAAACAATTCAATTATAGTGAGTAAACATCTAGGTTAACTCACAGTATGCTCTAGATAGCTATTGCCTTGATGAGTCGACAATGTTTGGAAGTTGTCGGTTAATTTGTGCTTCTAAATCATGTAATACACACATGTATACATTACTAACTTATTTAATCAAATAAGTACTCAATCATACATACATGTATCTGTGTTATGTTTAATGCATGCTCAATTAACTATCTCATGTATGTAACCTTATTCGCAAATCTTACTCATTCATTCATCATAACTTGTATATAACTTGTTTGCAATTAGGTATGCTTTAGGTAAGTTTAATTACCCTAAATTCATTAATCAAACATTCTTAAATTCTTTTCAAGCATTAAATATTCACAAAATTTACCAATTCTCATTCAATCGTACCTAATTCATTTTTGATATCCTTTGAATCACATTTGCACTCACATGAACATCTTTATACCTTTAACAACTCATATTTCTCAAATTCATATACATTGCTATCAATAATTCCATTCCTTAATTTTTAACCTCAATTAATAACTTAAACTTATCAAACACTTAATTAAGCAACTTTCTAGGTTCATTTTAAGCCCCAATCAAGTCCAATTACACCATTATAAAGTGTCTTAACCTTATATAGTCCAATAATTGCCCAAAACCAACCTTTTCTCCTTCCAAAGTACTTCCCACGACTGTGGGAAGGAGGCTTATAAATCCAACGATCGGTTCACTCACCCATAACATTCATTTGCTTCTAATTTTTACTCCATGCTCTATCCAACACACCTTTCCTAAAGTCCATCACTTTCACTTCAATTCTACCTTTTATATGCTTCAATCCCTTATCAAATCTATGTCAAAACTGAAATAAAAAATCATTCATTAGACAACTCACAATCATTATCTTTCTCTCATCAAAATTAAAACAGAACCTATCATTCACTATTAATCATGTATTCTACTTCTGTTGCCATTTCAATATCACTATATTAGCACCATTATTTCTCACAAATTCACCTTCATTATACTTCAATTCATAATAAAATTCATCCATACAAAAATTGATAACCTATTGTGTAACATCCTGTCCCTGTATTAAGGGTTAGGACCCAAATTTTTAGTACATGTGAGCTTAAAGAGAGACTAAGGAAATTCATTTTCTTGCTCATGCATAATGTTAGCATATATGCACATAAATATTGAATGTTTGCGGATAAAAAGTGGTACATGCATTCATTGACAACTTCCAGGTATAATTGATGTTAAATGTGATTTTACTAAAAATGAGAAGTAGAGGGAGTAGAAAGAGTGATCTTGGTGTGAGTTGTGTTAAGAAAAGATTTAGAAACAAATTTGGTAGTGATCTGGAAAAATGTTCACTGAGCATGCTTCGGTCTGTTAGCCATAACTTTTTCTCTAGTTATCCAAACGAGATGATGTCTGTTAGCCATAAATTTTTCTCTAGTTATCCAAATGAGATGATTCTTAATTTGGATTAAACTAGAAACGTATGGCTACATTTCTTATCAAGACATCAAAGTTCAAATCTATCTCTAAGAATCTCAAAATTTGTCATGAAGTTAAGAATTGGGTGTAGTACGTTGCTGTATGAATGGAAAATTCATTATCAGACTTTAGGGGCAAATTTGGGATTTATATAAATAGATTTTAGCAAAGTTGCCTTCTGGAAAGTTTTACATCTTTCTTTTATCTTTCCAACGGTATATAGTATGAAAATTTTAGACATTAGAGTTGAAAGTTATGATCTTTATAAATGGAGATATTCTGGAGAGTGCAAAAGTAAGACGAACTTCTAAGACAAAGTTTTAAGACAAAATTTTAAGACGAAGTTACTGTTCATCTAAAATGAAGTTTTAAGACCAAATTTTAGGACAAACTTTTAAAACGAAGTTTTAAAACAAAGTTCTAAGGCGAAGATACTGTTCATCTAAGACAGTTTTAAGACAAAGTTATTGTTCATCTAAGACGAAGTTCTAAGACAAAGTTATTGTTCATCTTCTATATTTTGTTCCATTTCTGATCCTTTAGAAGATAGAATTTGTCTTTGAGGTCTTCATGAAAGTTGTAGGTCTCGAAGTCCTCTTTACAATCGTCTAAAAATGAGATCAATCTGACATTATTTGTGAAAGTTATGGAAATGGCACCAAAATAGGTTCAACTTGATTGAGGTCATAAACATGGTTGCTTCTTTTGACCATAACTTCTTCACTTGACCTTGAAATGACTTGATTCTTAAACCATTGGATTCATAAGACTTTTCTCTACATATCCAAAAAAAAAATAATCTATCTGAAATGAAGTAAGAAAGATTGAGTGAAAAACTTAGGACGGGTACAGTGAGTGTGCTTTTAAGTATTATGAACTGGTGTTATTCCACTAAACATACTTTAGTATTTTGATGATTTCTGGAGCTTTACTGCTCTAAATGAGATGATTTTTGTTTCGTGATAAGCTAGAGACATAGAGCTACAAATGGTATGAGAAAATTGGAATCTAAGTCAGTCTCTAAGATGTTTAAATTTCAGATGGAATTTGTGTATAGTATACTGTTATAGACAAGAGTAGTCAAATAATGTTTGAAGTATATCTATTGAATCACTTAACCAAATTGAATGATTTTGGATGCATTAGAAATTGGAGAAAATGGGGGATATTTTTCTGGAAAAAAGTATTATGTTAGAATGGTTAAAGGTACTATTGGCAAGACACTTAAATATAAAAGACATAAGGCATAAATAGAAGGGCAAATGGGATTATCAATCATTAAGGGCATAATTGGAAGAAAAAGTGTTGTCTTGCTTATAAATAAAGGAGGAAACATGAATGAGAAGATTCCAGAGAAGCAAAATGAGTGAATGAGAAAAGAGATACGAAAGAGAAATATGAAAGAGAGAAAGAAAAGGAAACAAGCTAGGGTTTTTAATTCCTCTTCATCTTCAAGAAAGATTTTGAAGATGATCAAGAAGAGAAAAAGGAAGAGGAAGGAAAGAGCTCCAATTTGAGCTAAAAATCTCTTCATTTGGTGAAGAACCAAGGTAAGATCATTTGAATCTTTTGGATTTTTAGAAGGATTCTAGTTTATGAAGTTTAGAAAATGCTTGGGTTTAAATATTCTAAAATCAATTTTTGTGATTTTGCATTGTGAGATTTTTAAGTGGATTCCTATTGAATGAGATTTGGTTTATTTTAGGGAACCAAGAGAATTTTACCCAAGAACAAGGGGAAAGACAATCTTGACTTGGAGTTTTGCAAGCAAGCTAGGTGGGTAATATATTTATGGTTACTGTGTAAATGGGCGATGTGCCTAAGTGTGTATATGTTTGAATTGCTAAACTATGAATAGAAATTAGATATTATAAGATAATATGAGGTTAGAAAAGAGATGACGAGAAATTGAGTTATGATATGAAGTAACTAAGTGTTCTTGAGGTGTAAGCTTATGAATAAGCTAGACACATGCAAAGGGTAAAGATTGAAAGGAGAATTTAGAAAGATCACGTACAAATAAAGTGTAAGTCTAAGTTCAATTAGACATATATGAATTTTGAAATGGGAATGAGCATAATATGTGTTCTAGAACATATACCTGGGATTGTCATTGAGGATGCATTGCATATAGTCCATTTATTTAATTGTGAATAAATGAATGCTTATATGTGTGCAATTATTGATGAGTGTGAAATGGGTATCTTGCATAAATGGGTTGTGCAGGTCAAGTGCCCGCATTCAGACGTTCCTAGAATTTGGAAGCAAATGCTAATCTGGAGCGTACTGTGAGTAAACCGAGATGGTCTCACTTTATTGTTTGTTATTTGAAATTCTATATTATACGACTATTGAATGATTATGTTGATGTGATTGTGTATGTTGGTTTCCAGATAGGAGGTTCGATGATTATGATAATTGATTTGGATATTGAAGTGCTACTAGAACTACGTGTACTTAATGTGATGATCAATGTGTTCCGAATGGGAATTTGCATATGAATGATAATGTGATACATGACTTGGTTGTTAAATGCCAGACTTAGTTTTGAAGGAAAGTATGATCATGCATGTAAATAAAAAAGTGATACTCAATGTTATTGTTGAATGCCGGACTATGGTCCGATGATATGAGAATGTAAGTGAATGACAATTTACATTTGTAATTAAGGCATTCCATACCATGAATGCATGAAACATAATGGCAGTTGTGACCAGAGTAGCCACCGATCAGAGCTTTAAGCTCAACGTGTGAAAAAGAGCCTCGAGCTTAAAATTGATTCAGAGCCTCAGGCTCAATGTTTAATGAGCCCTATATGGGACAGTTATCAATGAGCCCGGTATTTATGGATACGGGACAGTTCAGGCACTCGGTCACAACAAAGTAATGGAAAGTGAGTCTCATGTGCATTGCATATGCATAATATGAATGATTAAGTGTATTGAATGTGAAATAATGCGAATATGTGAAATAATGTGAAAGGTGAAATAAAGTGAGATGTGTTAATTATGTGCTATGTGATCGAGTGAGCCATCGATGATGGTCATTCACTGAGTTCGTAAAACTCACCCAAAATTTGTAAATATTTTTCAGGATTATAAGAATACCCCGTTAGGTCAACGAGAGTATACCTACTGCTTTCAAGTGAAGGATAAAGGTCGGGATCAGTTCACGTCTGCATTGCATTTCTCTATTTTGTATTGAATTGTATATTTCACAATTTTTTGTATAAATTTGTATTCTGAATGATTCGAGTGTTTTGTATTTGTGAAAGGGCCCGAATGGCTATTGAAAATTATGTTAACTAAAAATGTTTATGAATGGTTGTGGGCCCAATTTGAGTATCGATTTCTGTATATTGTGTTGTGATTTCAAAAAAAAGTATATCGATTTTTGACTGATTGAGTGCTTTAGCACGCCACTCTCACGGGGCACGAACTCGAATATCACCCACAATGTCAGGTTCGGGTCATCGCGGGAGTGGGGTGCTATATTTATGTGGTATCAGAGCCCAAAAGTACTATCTTATATGGGCATTCTGAAATATGTATTAAGTTATATGCATATGCATAGTAGTCATGTCATAGCAGACTGCAACAACTGATCCCCAGTATAAGTCACATGCATGAGCATTTCCTTAAAAATTTGTGTGGTTAGAAGCATTACAAAAATTGATGATATGACAAAATGTGAGAAGATAAAGGTTTATGGACATTTCAGAAATGAGAAATAATATCTGGTTTTATATGACAAATAACGATTCACCATAATGGGGATATGTACCTTAAAGGTGACATAGGTGTGAATAGGCATACTGTTATAGATTGATTGAGGAAAATGAGAATATGAGTAGAAATGAGGAGACTAAAGTGTACAGGCAGAATGAAATGAAATCATAAAATGGTTATGATCATAAAAGGATGAATTTGGAACCGAAATGGTTATGTGAGTATTGTGATAAGAGATGTAATTCAGTATAAGAGGGTATTAGAGAAAATTGAGACTGAAAATTCATAATGATTATGCATCGGAAATTCTGGATTGGTTGAGGATATATATATATATGGGAAGTCTTGTGGAAAAACAAAACCGTGAGGGTGCTTGGCACGAAGGCCTTGGCCCAAAGCGGACAATATCTGAAAGCGGGTGGTTTAAGCTGTTACAAAAATTCCTCGTGAATTCCTACAAGACTTTCACAAAAGCATTACTGTTACATTTGTCCAGATTTTTCAACATCCAACATCTCACACCTAACACATCTTTCTCTTATCCAATCCTTCTTATAGCACAATATCAAATTACTCTATGTTTTCCTTACTCAAAACTCATTTTAATTCATCTAAAAAACACCCAAAAAACTCATGTATATTAACAATGAAAACACATCAACGTATATCACCAAAACAAAGCATACACCTTTCATTTCTCCAACAAAATTTTCTGCACTATTTCCATACACATTTTCATCGATCTTTCTAGCTCAACATCATCTCTATAACAATATATGAATAATTATCCATCAAACATATACAAGAGTAAAACATTTACTTCAACTATTCATCACTCATGTTCATCATACATAAAACACCACTTTAAGCCATTTAACCTCTAACTATTATCATATAGGCTTCATTAAACACTACCTATGAAGATTTATAAGCCATTTACTTGATTTAGCTTCAATTCTTCAAAAACAACACATAGCCCTATCTCCTAAGCATCACACGATCTTCATCTTCTAAAGGTGGTAGGGTTAGGTTCTTTAATGACAAAGTGAAGAAGTAGAAGATAGCAAAATGATAATGGTAAGTGGAGGTAAGAACAAGCTCCAACGTTAATGAGGTGAGAAGTGATTGGAGAAAATGAAAATGGAGGAGAAGAAGAAAGCATGAGACAATCGTGAGAGACAAACAAAAATGGTCTTTTAACTTAAAAGAATGGTGGGTTTTAAGACATGGCTTGGCAAGTGACACTTGTCACTTGCCACATGTCCTATTTCTATGAATTCAAACTATGTTCTCTTATTTAACTAATCCAATCAAATCCAATTTCTACTCCAATTGTCTCCTAATTTTAATTGGAACTTGTCAATATATCCCAAAGTCATTTATCAAAATTTCCATTGCCAATTGACAGTAAATTCTACTACCATTTATCATTTATCTTGTCACTTGACATTTTTCCTAGTCCAAAAATTACCCAAATATTTAGAAATTTTTCCTAAAATTATCAAAAAAATCAAAATCACTAAACACACCTTCCAATTAAATTTGCAATACACATAAACCACGATTCTCAATAAAAATCACATTTCACATAAAATAATCAATTATACTCGAAATGTCAATGAATGTATGTACAATCATTTTCATGTGCAAATATATCTATATTCATGTGTATGGGTATGGCATATTATGCATGAATATGAATGCATTTCTAATCTCTCAGTAGTCTCTCTTATAGATACTGCTCTAGCCCTAACATGTGTAACGGGATGTTACAAAATCTCTCTTTAAAGTCACGTTGACTAGTTACTCTCTTGATAAGGCATTCCATTAGTATATTTGTAATGCTTTCTTCCTTTTGGAAGCTCTTTTTGAATTGTCCCTTCATTCATAAAGCAAACTCTTGTCTTTTCTTCATTTTCGAATTTGTGTCGGTCAGCTTTCATTTCAACAAGGATCTCCATTAATTTATCTTTCAGGGTTGGCTTATTAATTAGAGGTGTCTGGTGTTGTAAGTATTTAGTTGGAGTATGATTATCCATTCAAAAGAATAAGAATTGCTCCATTTTGAATTGTATTTGTTCCCGTATACTACATTATGAGGTTGATAACACATGTTCAGTCTCCTATATGATGATGTCATAGTTTGTGAAGACATATTCTGGCTCCTATAAAAATATTGTCCACTCCATCCTTCTATTGTGAGTTGTGGCTATGATAATGAATCGTAATTCTTACAATAAACCACAAAATCAAGATCAAATAGAGAAATTCAAAAGAAAATTAAATTAGTAAGTCACAAATACAATAAGATACAATAAAATCAAATAAATGCACAAGCAAAATAAAAATAAAAATAAAACTACATTAAATTAAATAAAACAAAAACAACTAGATTAATAGCATTCAGGCTTTCCTAATATTAAAGTTCCCAACAACGGTGCCAAAAATTTGATTGACCTATTTCGTATTAATCAATATTGTAATAAACTGTAAGTGCATGGTGTAACTGTAGCTAATACATATAAGTATGGGTTGATCCCCACAAAAATTATGAATAATAGTAATTACTCTCCTCCTATTATCTAACCTATAGATTGATTTTATATTTTTAATTAAAAAATAAAAATTAAATAAGTAAAATAAAATAAGTTCCGAAATTGAATAGAGAATTCAGGAAGCACTTCGAAATTATCAATATCGAATAATTAGTATCTAGGATTTAAATCCCCCTAAACCCTTAACAAATTGGTTTTTTATCATGCAATTGTTTTGATGATTTATTGGAATGTGGAGACTCTTATGGTATGCTAGTAACTGACTTTGAGTCTATTAACAACTAATCCTATGGTTTCTAACCGAATTACTTAGGTTAAATCTTATAGGATTGTGTTACCGATTAATAAATCCCTATATTAGGTTTGACCCTCATTGGGCATACTTATATCATCCTATCTTTAGGGTTGCAATGAACTCTTTCTAATTATCATGGATCTATTCAAACCTTGGAATTCTCAATCGCTACGTTGAAATCAGATTATGATCTAAAATTTTGGACTACTAGAACATAAATAAAAAAAAAGATAATTGGATCGCAACAATCAATCAATCAATTGCATTAACAAAATAATCAATTCATGGTAAGGTATCGAAAATTCATATAACTTAAATACTAACTATCTTAATTACACATAATTGAACATGAAATCAAGCATACATTGAAAGAAAAACAAATAGAAAACAAGTTTATAATTATAAATCTCCCTAAGTGTTTTTGTATCGAGTATTCTTGTGATGTAGAGGCATGATCTTGTATTCTGATGAATTTCTTGATAATTACTTCATGTTTTCTACTTCTCTAGACCAAATTAGCCCTTTTGGACGATCTCCATGTATGAAAATCACCTCCCCTCAATCTCTTCCTTTCATTAGTCACCGAAAACATCTTTTTATGTTAAAAACCATGGTTTTTGGGACCTATATAGTCTGGTACACGACTGTGTATGTCCAAAACGCCTGAAAATCGCGAAAGTGCATGACCAGCACTGCTTTCAGCTTGTTGATCTTCTGTTTTACGCCACGTTTTCCTCCAAATTATTCTCCTTTAAGTTCATGGAAGCAATTATAACCTATAAACACTTGAAGTATACCAAATACACAATAAAATTATAAAATATCATGTAAAAATGCATTAAATATGAGGTAAAATTATGATCAATTATGCATCTATCAATAACTGCATGATTTATGCCAAATTGACATACACTATCACTTATATGCTTGTGTAGCTGACCGTATATAACCACACAACCTTAATTTTGCACTATAAAAGGGCATTTAAAAGGCCAAAAAGGGTATGGAGATATTAAAGAATCAAAAGAAGACAAATTCCTTTCCCTTTGAGAAGCTACGAGGAGCTAAACTTCATCTTTCTAGTTCGAAAGGGATATCAAAGCCAACTAACATGCTTGAGCGTTAATTAATCTAGTGATGCTGTCCTTAACTCTCTTTTGGAATTGATTTTTAATATTTTGGATTTATATATGAAAAGTTTATATAGGCTTACTAGATTATTCATGAAATCATTTCAACAATAATCATTATACTTTTAATTCACTTATGGTAAACTAATAGTCAATCTAGGGATAATATAATATAAATTAAAACTATAGATGAATGGTTCCTTTTGAAGAAGAAAAAGAATAGTGATGATGGGTCATGAGTTGTTAAAAAAAATCTAGTCTTTTTTGTATAATCAAGAATATAATTAATTCATTTTCTCAAGTCAAGTCAAGTAGTTAGTATTTTAAATGCAAATTAAAATGTTCAATCTTTGACATTTTCTTTGGCCTAATTACAAAAGAAAAAGAAAAAACAAATGAAAATGGATAAAATAAGATGTGCCATCGCTCATTCTCCTACTTTCGTGTAAATTTGATCCCTCCTTTTCTTCCGACATCAAGCAAGCAGGCAGATAACCTACAACCGCAGTGCACCAAACTTCTCGTGTTTACTCTACTTTGACCGTCGGATGATGGGAAAGCAGCGTATACTTAAATAGCCGCCCGATTAACAGCCCCCCCGACGCACAGACACGGCAATAGAAAAGCTTCGATCATACTTGCAATCGGAGAGATCCAAAAGTAATCTAATCGGACGGATCTACGTTATTAGGAGGAAATTGGGAAAGAGAAGTAATTTGGGCTTGTGGGGATCGTCATGGAGAAAGAAGAGAAGGTAGTAAATGATCAAGACGCTGAAGAAACAGAAGCCATTGAGCTTCTTCTCTTTCAAGTTGCTGAATGCTACGCTTACTTGGTAATTGCTTTTGCAGTACAGTGAAATGATTTTGTTTGCTTGTTTTGATTTTTGTTTGTTTGTATTTTCTATTTACCTTTTGAGGATCTAGGAACTTGAAACAAGTTATTATGGTTCTGCAGGTGACCTAAATGCTTATTATTACGATATGTAGTAAAATTAGGTGACCTGTGAGCTACGTCATGTCAATGTGGGGACCTTTTGAAATTGAATTGGTTGATAGGTTTTTTACGGGGTCTTATGTTCATGGATGTTTTCGAAATTCATATTAATTATAGATTGGTATCTGTTTGGTGGGGGTTTCTTAATGTCAAATTGAGTAAAGTGACTTTAGTTGGGCATTATTTGTCTAAAATGGGAATCATTTGGTCGCTGTTCGGGTAGATTTTGATATAGTTGGTTAATTGTTTAAAGAAATCACTAATGCTTGCCGATGTGATGATAGAGCTTGAATTAAATATGTGTGCTTACTGTTACTAAATGCATTCCTTCGTGGGCTTGTACTCCTCAAATTGTGATGCCTTCATGAACTTCAAGGCAATTGCTTTTGTCTTCAATTCGATGATTCAATGTTACTTCTTTCATTCACATAACACCTCTACTTGAAGACAATGATAAGATGATGCACAACTGACTATTGTGGATGTAGTTAAAAGTGATATTTGTCCTGGTTCAGGGAAGTTACTCGTACATCTGATTTTATCTGTTAACTTTGCAGATACCACCACGAAAAAGTGCTGCTTCTTACAGGTTCTTGCTCAACTTGTCTAATTCTTCATGTTATTCATCATAATTCATTTCTGAACTACACCTTTGATATAACATTCCTTTTTTCTTCTGGTGAAAACTGAAATATGTTATATCCTATTCAAGTACAAGTTTGCTGAGATGGTTTTGTCTTTGGAAGATTTTGCATTTTATCGGTGTTAGCTTGAATGAGTTTCTGAATTTGGCTAGGAGCTTAAATGATATAAAGAATGAAGACAGGGGACCTTCAGATGGTCTAAGTAAAACAAATAGCAGAAACATCTATATAACTTGAGATATTGACAATCTTTTGATAAGCGACTTCATACGACTCGAAGTTGAAAGGTCAATAAATTCTCTGAGTCAAATCCTCGAAGGCTAAATTAAGGACTTGAAATCACTTTAAATATCTGCAACCTGTTACCAGTCCAATTTCTTTTTCAACTTTGCCACCCCAGAATGTGGTCAAGTTGAGATATATTTTGCATGAGTGACATGTAACCCCAATAAAATTGATCCTTATGTATTTAGAATATTGATTTATTTTTTTTGACCCTGATGAATATTACTAAAGAAGCAGAATGTGCTTGCAGTCTGAATGCTATAACAAATTCCTCTGGTTTCAAAACTGCAAATGCTAAGATACATGCACTCTCTCACTTTGCCTCCTGGCCCGATGAGCAGCTTTAGGGAAGGTTTCAGAGTAACCCGCTTAATATTGTGTATCTCACATTTCCTCCGTCAGTAAAAGTGGATTAGTCAGAGGCAATGTTTACAACCATAGTTTAAATTTCAGTTTCTATTGAAGGACATAATTTTATCATTGGACAATTGGAAATGATAATTTAGTATATAACTTGTGGTTTGTTCTCTATTGAGAATTTTTTTTATAAACATCTTGTTATTTAAAGTTATAGTTTTTTTTTTTTTGTAGTGATAACATGAAATTAGGTTTGCATCTTTCTACATTTCAGAGATAATGGACAACTATATAAATCTAGTGATGCAAAAGAACTTAAAGTATATAAAAGAAATAAAAAAAGGAAAAATTAGTCAACCACAAGCCTTAATTTAGTGGGAAGAAGATTGGGAATTGAGTTGACAACAAAAGAAAAGGGCTGAAATTTAAATTATATTAGGATTCTTTATTAGATAGGAAGTAGTAGTAAGTTAATATGTTCTTCTATTTTACATATGTTATCTTGGTTGTTTAGGACTTATAGAATTTTTATGAGAATAGGATTTAAATTTGTTAGGAACCTTTTCCTACTAGAATAAGGGTTCTAAGAACCTTTTCCTACAAACTTGAGTTTTCAATTAGAAGGTATGATGCTTTCTTCTAAGAGTGATTTGTAGACCCTATCACTCCAATTTCCTACCTTCAATCTTTGTGTTGCTTACTAAATTCCAGCAAACCTAATCTACATTCTAGCCATTTCAAATCCTAACTTTCAGCATATTAAGCCCAGAAATCGTAATCTTAAATTTCCAATAATTAAACCTTAAAATTTCAGTTCTACAAAATCTGAAATTTTAGCATTCCTAGCCAAAATCCAACTTTGAAACTTGGTATTCCAGCAGCCTAATATTTAACTACTAGTTAATAATTCTTCTATTTGTACTACATTATCTAGAAATCCTAGATTAATCATTGTTAAAAGCACTATAGAGTTAAAAGTATGATGGCTTTCATGTGATAGTAACAAATATGGTTTGAGAACTTACTTTCCTATTTCACAGAGGCTGAATTACATTTTTGTAAGGCAGTGAGTTACATTTGGTCCATGTACAAAATACAGCTCCTGTGTATTGAACTATGTTAAACATTAACGAGTTTGCTAATGAATAAGATGTACAGTTTTGACATGCCTTTAATAAATCTAAGTGAGATTGCCACTAATATTTGAAAGTTTCACTAATAGCTCAGTAAAAAATGAATAATTTGGGTGACTGGCTTAATTGAATACCATATTTCATATATTTTCTTCAAAATATCAGCTGTAACACGTAATATGAATTGTTGAAATTGTTTTCATATCTTTTAGATGAATGTTTATTTGTCTAAAGTTAATTTCAGGGCTGATGAGTGGAACGTTAATAAATGGGATTGGGAAGGGACCCTTAAAGTTATTAGCAAGGGTGAAGAGTGTATTATTAGACTCGAAGATAAGACAACAGGTTATGTAACTTTTGAAATGCTATCAAGCTCATTAGCAAATGCTACTCATTAAAATGTTAAAGGTTATTTTTAATTGTTATTAGACGCAAATGAGATTTGGAATTTTTGTATCACAGACTTTATCTTTCTTCTGATAAACCTCGACTAATTTGTCTCAGGTGAATTGTATGCTAGGGCATTCTTGAGAAAGGGGGAGCCACATCCCGTGGAATCTGTAATTGATAGCAGCAGGTCAAGTAAAGTTTAGAATGATATTGATTCTCATCATCATTGAGATTCATTCTGTCATGACATGCATGCATTATGTGAAACTAATTCTTTTAGTTTGTGAAGCCTGAAATTGCAGCTTGGGTTAGGGAGAGAGGAAATGGAAACAATATGCGACAATTGGTGTAAAATCTAGATAAAATTGGTGAAAAGGAAGGGTGGGGTGGGTGTGGCGTGGAGGAGAAGGAATAAAGTTAAATAAATATGCCACTAAAAGATCAATAAATACTGAATAGGTCAGGAAGAAATCATAATCCTGAAGTTATTTTCTTAAAATCTTCCTTTAGTTCTCCAATTCTGCAACCTAGCTTTCAATTTAGCTTTCTTCCTCAAGTTTTATGTAAACTATCTTTTGTAGCATATTCAAAGGGATGTTTTTTCTTTTGCAGATATTTTGTTCTTCGAATAGAGGAAAGCATTGGTAGGCTATTGTTGCTAACTCTCAATCTGAGTGTGATGTTACATTAATTTTGATTGGACAGCTTTGTTCTGTATTGTGTGCCTTACTTAAGAATCCATTCATTTGCCACCAAATTTTTTGACTTGTCTGCCTCAAATAACAAACCAGGAGACATGGAAATTAGTTCGTTTGGAGATTAAATTCAAGATTTCTCCTTTTCTCCGTAATTTTATCACCCTTTCAATATTTATTCAACTCTTAACTAAATAAAGAGTTGGCTTCCCTTTCCTCTTTGCATCAAGTAGAGAACTTTAAAGAGCTATGGTATACTCTGTTTTGAATCCGTGCCCTTTGATATGAAAATATCATCCAAATGGTAATAATACTGAACTTTGTCCACCTACTTCTGGAAGCTTCAGTGCTTGTTTGCTGGACAAATAGTTGTTGCTCTCCACAGCTATTGCTATGTGATTTATCACTGTCGAATAATTGCCATTGAGGATACTACACTTACTTTTTGCGATTCAATATTACCGTGAGCAGCAGCATTAAGATCTAAAGCATTTACTGAAACCATGTGACTGGGACTTCTCAGAATTTGTTGCATTCACCATTGGGATTCTTGCTACTATTTTATCACCACCGCTGTTAACGGGACAAGCACCCTCATAGCCACTACTAAGAGTGATTCTTATGGGTTCATTATCTAAAGAATAAGCCATTTCATTTTCATTTACCTGGTGGACAATGTTCTCCTCTTGATTGTAGAACCACCGGCTTGTCTTTATTGAATTGCAGTCATTACTAAGAAGGTCGCTATTCATTGACACTGCTATATCTGTCATTGTTATTGTCAACCTTTACAATCACCATTGTTTATATTTATTGCAAACAATTAATTATAAGCTCAGTGGAATTGACATTCATTGCAATTTAGGTTCTGAAATAGTAAGAGCAAAACTACAAAATGCATGTACTATCTTGTATTACAGAGTTTTGAGACATATAATTCAAGCAAATTGGTATGCTTTTAGTTCTTCTTCTTCTTTAGTCATCCAATACTTGAGAAAAGTGGTTTTCCCTAAAAAATTGGTTAGAGATATATATAGATTTTGGAGTATTCTTAACTTCCCGTTGACTAATTTTGTAGAACTCATAAGATATTATCCTCTCTGTTTTGATACTTTTACCATAAAATCTGCAATACCATATGAATTAATCTAATCTTTTAACCGACATTTTTATCTTGCTCTCAAAGTTACGAAATCTTGCTTTTTTGGTTAACATTTCTCCCATCTATTTGTTCTGTTTCCTGCGGTATTTCTTCTGATGTTTCTTTATGAAATTTATTTAACTTTCATGCTGACCAAATATTGCAATTCATCTCATTATTCAGAACTCATGCAGGTGGTCGCATACGACGTGCTTTTATTGGCATAGGGTTTCGTGAAAGAACACAAGCCTATGACTTTCAAGCAGCCCTACATGATCACATGAAGTACTTTCTTAGCTACTTTTGCATGGTGTAATTTATCTATGCACGGTTTATATGAGTGTATGCAATTGATAGTTTTCTTCATAAATAATCATTTTAATTCCCCCTTCTCTTGAATTTTTGCTTTAAGATATCTCGATAAGAAGAAAACTGCAGAAGAGATGGAACAGCAGTCTCAGAGCACTTCCTCAGTCGATTACAGTTTAAAGGAAGGGGAGACCCTTGTACTCCAGATAAAAAATGTAAGCAGATTTGCATCTTCTTTACAAATATATAGAAATTTGTTCCATGGAAGCTTGCAGAAATGTGTGTCTTACTAAGACTTGGGAGTCAGAATGACCAATCTTTAGAAGAAAGAAAAAGAACCTCAAAACTTTCTTTTCATGGTTATCTCAGCAGAAAAATGTTTGCGGCTCGAAATCCAAGTTTTTCGAGCAGGATAATCTCTCCCCAAAGGCAAAAGGTGATCGGAAAGAACCTATACTTAGTATAAGGCCACCCCCAGCACCGCTTTCATCTGTCACAACTACTCAAAATTCTCCATCAAATACACCACCTAAAATCAGTCTTGACGGATCGCCTGAAGGGAAACTGACAAACGAGGCACAGAACGACAACAATGAGAAACATTCGGCCGACAATGATAGTACCCAAGACATAGATGATGATTTTGGGGATTTCCAGGCAGCTGGTTAATGGCCTATGGACTGTGCAGTTAACGATTGGAACCAAAGCAGTGAAAACACTTAATCTTTATAGGTTGTTAAGATTATGGTGTACTGTATATGAGCTAATGAGATGTTTACTTAAGATACTGAAGCCTGCTGTAACTGAGTGATTTCTTTTATTCTTTTTCTTCCAGACGAAATTTCATGCGCGACAAAGGCAAGGTTAAACAATTTAGTTTTTGCAGATTGCAGGTTTTACAGTTAAAAGGAAAGTAGAGGCCAAAAGTTTCACCGGTTGGGTGCTAGTAGTTATTTTTGTAGGGAAACTGGTGCTGGGGATTCGATCCCGGTTTTAGCGGAATAATTAGGAAATTTTTCAGTAATTTTTGATTTCATGGAAATTAAGGTCTTTTTAATTTTATAAAATGAGGAACACATAATTATAATAAATTATGAATTGAAATTTTTATCTTATTTTAAAGCTTGATTTTTGTTTTGTTATAACCTTTGAACCGTTTTTGAAAATAATCCGTTTCAACCATTGTAACTAAACAAATGTTTAGCCTCTAATAATATTTATGAGAAAATTTTGTAATTTTTATAGAGACACTTACGTAAGAAGTATTAGGTTCATAGAGCTCAAGTCTATTTAAAATAGGTTTTAAAGGTTTTAGTCATTTAATTTAAATTAAATTTTAATTTTAATCAAACTTTAATTAAAAAGAGTTCAAGTCTATTTAAAATAGGTTTTGAAGGTTTTAGTAATTTAATTGAAATTAAATTATAATTTTAATTAAACTTTAATTAAAATTAAAAATAATTTTAATTAAATATCAATTATGCCAAAATTAGATTCAATGTCTCATATTAATAATTATTTATTAAATATCTCATATTTAATCACAAAGTTAATCAAGTCCAACTTGATTAAAATAATTTTGCCCTCTTCAACTCATTCTTATATTTAATCATAAAGTTTTTCAAACTTTACAGTCAAGTTCGACCTGATTAAAATAATTTTGCTCTCTTCAATTCATTCTTTATGTGAGACCCATTAAGTTCTCAAATATGTTGGCAATGATTACAAATTATAATTATAATTCATAATTATAATTAGATAAATTAAAACTACATTTAATTTATCTTAAATTCTTTAATTAAATAATCTATAATCATAAATCAAATCTAGCAACGTATCATGACCACCCAAATATTCAGAAATGTTAAAGTGGTCTTAACAAACCTTTCTATGTATGATTTTTCCGTATAATTCAATATTTTCATCATACAATGTTCCGATTAGATATAGAGAATGAAATTCATGTCTACTATATTTTGAGTCCAATCATATCAGTTCTCCGTCATTAGCTATTGATTCAATTAATGACATTTGTAAACTATTTGCAAAGAGTCATTTCACCTTGGTTAAAGATTTCTCGAAATAATGCTAATCGAGAATAACGGAACATTCTCCTTAATTACTTTAGGGTGATGAATCATATCTTAATCACACAACTACCTCCATATAGTTCATGATATATTCAATGAGTACTAATTGACCAATTCATGATTAAATAGATAAGTAGTATCAAAATATAGCAATCCCTATATAAGATAACTTTGGTGACGTCAAGTCAAAGGATTACTTATGCAATCATCACAATAAAAATTTCATAGACATACAAGTAATGTTCAAAATGAATTCTCATATTAGGTTTGTTCAGTGAATTTGTTCTTTAACAAGCACCCATACGTTTGTTTAAATATCTTTATACTTTAGCCGATGAGGTCGACTGCTTCCTTCATAAAGAAAAACAAAATGTGTCCTAATCTTTTTGTGTTCTATTAATGTCCAATCTCAATTAAACAATGACTAAGAACAGTTTAGGGATAATACGTAACTATAGTATGAATCTCATAATTATAATTTCATTTGTAATGTATACGTGTTCATGTACTCCCACTAACCTTTTTGAAGACATGATAAATTCACAATCATCTCCTAAACAAGCTCTTTGAGTTTATCATGAAAGTGAATGTTTCAACGTCTCAACCTTTCAACTATATATCAAATGTATCAATAAAGACAATAGTTCCAATTTGATGTATTGTCATGAGATTTGAACCTTTCAAATTTCATCATACTATCACTACTTATCTTAAGAACTATTCTCTTATAAGTATGTATTGAAATAAACAATTTGTTCAATAGGTCTGTAAGATTATATGCAACCTTTAGATATCTCATAATCCTTTCATTACCTAATTTAGTTATAAATTTAATGGATAATCATACATTTGGGTACTCTCACTATTTTCTTTGAAATAATAGCCTCACTACCATTCGGAAAGATAACTCTAATTTTTCTCGTGGGCTAGGTTCTCGTTCAAATATAGTTGATATTGAATTTGCTCAACAAATCAACTGAACTTAAATTAGGTAGATAACAACTTTATCAATCATATCTCATGTGACTCTCAGATCCGTTAGGTGACAACTCTTACCAAAATATATCTAATATGTTATTCCTAACCCTACCTTTAAATTCATGTGATCATGAGTTTGCTCTTCCAAATCACACAATTTAAGTTAAGTAGAACCCACTATCATAAGACTAAACATGTTTGGGTTAAAGCTGCCTTGAGTTTCAACAAAAAAATAGAACTTTGGTTTATTATTATAACAATGGAAGGCAACAACCACGTTCTCAATGTATACTTAATATTTTAACGAGAGATTTTAATTTCATTCGTCTCATCAAACACAAAATTGCATGTAAAATATCACAAATATAAAACTTCCAGTTTAACATGCATCCAATAGATATATCAACCATATAAATAAAGTATGCATCTTATGCACTCATAATTAAGTTATACGCATAAAATATCAAGCTTCGTTTGATTCTAGTTATTGATCTTCATAATCTAAAATAATATTTCTAACTCTTTGGAAAAATTAAATCACATTAAACTCGATAATTCCTAAATTAATTAAATTCCCATTCCAAATAGAAATTTAATTTGATTTGAAAACAAATTTCAAATCCAATTGGAAACTAATTCCAATTATCTTGACTCCTTTAATAAAATTTAATCGAAAACAATTTTCAATAAATTATGTTACTTATTATAATTTAGGAATAAAAACTTCTTTTTCAAATTATATAAGTAGCACTTTTTAATCCAATTAGAAATTAATTCTAATCTCATTAGAAATTATTTTTCCTTAATTAAAAAATTATTTTTTAATATTAAAAGGAAACTACTTTCAAAATTAAATAAAACACTTTTATATTTAATTAAGAAAGTCATTTATATTATCTATTTCTAGATTAATTTCTTATTTAATTAGAAAATATTTCTTTAATAAATTAGAAAACTATTTTTAAAAATATTAAAGAAAACATATTTTCTTAATTAATAAATGAAAACACTTTTAAAAAATTTAATCAAGAAAAATATTTTTTCAAAAAATCAAGAAACTTATTATTCGTAAATAAAGAAAAAATTTCTAAATATATTGAATAAATATATTTAATTAAGAAACACCTTTCTTAATTACTTAAGAAAACACTTTTCTTATTATTAAGGAATCTAATAAATTAATTTCAATTTAATTGAAACTAATTAATTCTAATTTTAGAAAAAAAAATTCTAAAATTAATTAGGAATCAATTTAATTATTAATCTTAATCATATTAAAAAATAATTAATTTAATTTTAAAATTGATTTGATAATTAATATAATTTAATAATTCAACTCATTGAAAAATTAAACTAAATTTCAAAATAATCCTAATAGAATTAACCCTTCAAAAATAATTTTCAAAACCATTAGAAAAAATTTTCTAAATTTATTAGGGATCTAAACATACATAATTTTAATTAATCCAATTTAATTAAAAGAAGGCTTAAAAAATTTAAAAACAAATAAGTGTGCATTGCATACGTCAGCAAACTGTTGGAGTTATATAAATATAGTGTCCTGGAAAGCAAGTGTATTTACTTATAAATTAATTTTCTTCCAGTTACTTTTGTAATGAAAAATATTTATTATTAATAAAACGAAAGAGTTTGGTTTTTATGAGCATTATATATCTAGTCATAAGATATCGAGATTCTTTTATAAGTAATATACATATACATAGAGATGTATGGGAAACATGTATATTGTAAGAATATAAAATAATGGATTCATAGTTGAATAATCAAGTTGGTCGCTTGATTATGGTTTAGACTGTAGTGTTGTGATTTATCTCCGTGCAAGTAAAAGAGTTTACTTTAAGGGAATGATGAGTTTCATATCATGATAGTAGTTGACTATCGATAATGGCACTATTACATGAATCTGGAATCAAGTATGATTTTTTAAAGAATAAAGTAGGTCGTTACTTTAATCTTAAAACATACAACTTAAGCATTCGTTTATTATGGACCACAATCTTGATAAGTGGTGAACTTATATGTGTTTCATTATGATTCTTGATATGATCGGAATGGATTTTTGCAGAGTATCAATCCAGTGTTTACATGTTGGAATTATTAATTGAAACATGTATAAGGGAATATTCACTCAAATAAAGAGTTTACAGTGGTATCAACACTTCTAGATATTTTATAGAGATTGGTAATTAAACTGGCACCAGTAGTTTGATGGACTAGCTACCCATCAAGTCTTAACACCAATATGAGATCTTGTGTGTTAATCACCATATAGAGTAAAACGGGGGATCTAGAAGAAAAAACTAACATAAGGGCAAGACGGTAATTTTATCCTGTATTGTGCAAATGGCTATAATATGGTTCATATTAGAGTTTCCAATTAGACATCTTGCAACATGTGTTCTCATAATATTTAATAATTCAAGAGTCTAATTGTCTTTAGTATAATGACATTTAGTTAATAAGCTAGAATTAATTCTAATGAGATTAAATTAATTATATGCTTATTAAAGCTTGAATTATCTAAGTCCAATAAGATTCCCCATTTGGCTTCTAGGAAGGTTATCAAGCAAAATGGAGGTTTTAAAGCCCATGATTGAATATTGGGCTTGCATTAATTAATGGTTAATTAGAAGCCCAAATGAACATTTAGAAATGGGTTAGACTTTGGTTTAATTTAATTAATTAGATTAATTATATTAAAACAAAATTCTTAAAGAAATGAAAGGGAATTTCAGTGTTTTAATGGTTGAATGAATAGCTGCACATTTAGCATTGAATTGCTAAATTAAGATGGTTTTCATCATGTTTTATCATCGTTAAATGGAGTAATGATCCTATCATTAGATGGTTTAATGGTTGTCTTTTAATGATGGCATGTAGTGTAACCTTTTAGTATTCATTGGATTAAAGAAGAAAGAGGAACATTTGATGGATCATCTTCCTTTTTTCATCACAAAAATAAAAAATTGATATGTCATTTTAGGTTATTGGTCTTTTCATATAGCCATCTTAAAACAAATGAGAAGAGTCTCATTTAATGGCTTCTTTATGTGTGATTAAAGATCAAAGTGATGCATTGGATGCTCTTCTCTTCCTTCCTTTCTAGGATAACTAAAATTGACAAGGTGTAAGAAAGTGTTCTTGCATTTTTATCACTCTCTCTCCTATCTTGCATGTGATAGCCAAAAATTGCATGAGAGGTGTCTCATCTTTGGCTTCATTCTTCTAAAGAAAAATCTCTTTAAGTGTTTCTTCTCCTTTCCCACTAAAGGATCTTGTTAACCAAGTTGTCCAAGAAGAATAAGTGGTAGATCAGATTGGTCGAGGATACAATATCGAAAAGTGGAATCAATAACAAGAAGAGGATACATCACCTAGGAGAGGATACATTACCGAGGATATGATAGTACAACGAGGAGTTAAAGTTGTAGCGAAGGAGGCGGTAATATTTTTCATCTTGTGTTTATGCAAATGTTTTTCCTTATCCCATATCATGTATGGCTATGCATGTTGATTTGGTTATATTGCTTTCGCTGCAATTTTGACTTCTAAAAAGTTTTGAAATCTACCGCTTTATCCAAATCATGCATGCTTTATTTTTCCGATCCAACACAACCTTTCTCCACTCCCATATTTTCGCATGAGTGGCATGTTAGAAACTCATTTTCTGGATAATCTATTACTATCGTTCCTTGTTTTTGATATCGATTCCAATCCACATGAGGCTGCTTCTTCTCCTTGCTAACTAGACTTTTGCAAGCAACGCCACTGCCTAAGGTGTCTCATCCAACTCTAGGACCCAGACAACCCAAGGTTTCGCATGGATTGCATGGTCAACTCCCACCTTGCGACGGGCAAGCCAATAGAGAGCCACATTGAGCCCAGCCATCCAAACCAACCTTATTCCACCACCATATAGCCCCCACTTGGGATATATGTCAACATTACCAGGCTCGACATCAAGAACCCAAAACGTAAGCTAGAAATTGCAAAACATAAAAAATGCAAATTCTAGCAATCATAAAAAGAAAGGCACAAAATAATGTAGGCAATGAGTTTCTTAAACCCAGTTTTTGGAAAAATTATCTTCCACGTTCAAATCACATTCGACATAATTGCAATCATCCAACACTAAAAAAACTCAAAGACAATTAGAAATTGCAAAAAAATAACTAGGGAAAAATTTGTGGTTCTCAACCAATGCCACATACTTCATACAAGAAACCCCTTTTTATTGCAAGTGAACTAGTTTTTCAAACTCAAGACAAGTCTCAGAGTTCTATATTCTGATATGAACTTTTCAAATTTTTCGGTTTATAATATGAACTTTTCATATTCAAATTCAATTCCAAAATTACATGATCAATAACAATCAAATAATTTAACCAAATTATGGAATTAAACCTGGCTTTGATAGTACTGTTGGGAAATCGGGCTGAGGATCTGATCCTGACCTCAACGAAATAATTACAAAACTTTTTGGTAATTTTTGATTTCCTAAAAATCAAGATCTCTTTAATTTTATAAAATGATTAACACATAATTATAATAAATCATGAATCGAAATTCATACCTTATTCCGAAAGTTGATCTTTGTCTTGATGTATCCCTTAAACTATTTTTGAAACCGATCCGTCTCAACCACCGTAGCCGCATAAATGTCTGGCCTCTAACTGTATCCACATAATGAGTTAAAAGAACTCTGTAACTCTTATAGAGAGGTTAAGCAAGAAGTGTTAGCTCAATATAGCTCAAGCCTGTTTATAATAGGTTTTAGATATTTTAGTAATTTAATTGAAATTAAATTCTAATTTAAATTAAAGTTTAATTAGAATTATACCAATTATGCCCAAATTAGATTCAATATCTCATATTGATCCTTATTTATTAAATATCTCATATTTAATCATAAAGTTTCCCAAACTTTATAATCAAGTCCAACTTGATTAAAATAACTTAGCTCTCTTCAAACTATTATTTATGTGAGACCCATTAAGTTCCCAAATATATTGACAATGATTACAAATTATAATTATAATTCTAATTCATAATTAGAATTAGATAAATTAAATCTCCTTTTAATTTATCTTTAATTGTCCAACTGAACAATCTATAATTATAGATTAATATTGACATCTAGCAATGCATCGTGACCATCCAAATATTCAGGAATGTCAAAATAGTTTTGACTAACCTTTCCATAAATGATTTTTTCATATAATTCAATCATTTCATCATATAATGTTCCGATTAGACATAGAACATGAAGTTAATGTCTACTCTATTTTGAATCCAATCATTTTAGTTCTCTGCCATTAGATATTGATTTAATTAATGAAATTACTTCAGGGTAATTAATCCTATCTTAATCACACAACTACCTTCATACAGTTCATGTTATATTCAATGACTACAGATTAACCGACACATGATTAAATAGGTCATAAGTAGTATCAAACATAGCAATCCCTATACAAGATAACTTTGATTACTTCAAATCAAAGGATTAATTATACAATCATCATAATAAGTATTCCATAGACATACAAGTAAAGTTCAAAATTGATTTCTCATATCAGTTTTGTTCAATCAATTTGTTCTCTAACAAACACCCATACGTTTGTTTAAGTATCACCATACTTTAGCCTATGAGATTGACTACTTCCTTAATAAGGAAAACAAAACGTGTGCTAGTCTTTTTTGTGTTCTATTAATGTCCAGTCTCAATAAAACAATGACTAAGAACAATTTAGGGATAATATGTAGATGCAGTATAAATCTCATAATTATAACTTTATTTGTAATGTATAATTATCCCATGAAATTTATCATATACATCTAAACGTGTATAAGATAAATAATGTCTTTAAATAATTTTCACTAAACTACAACCATATTGATTGGCTATAGAGCATAAATCAACAATTTTATGAATCATTTGGTTTTAATTATGTTTTTAAGTTATGTTTTTTTAGAAAATAAAATATATTTTATTGTTAATATTAATATAATTATAATTATATTACTTATAATATAAAAATTAAAATAAGTTAAAATTTTAACTTAGAATAATTTTTTTACTAAATTAACAAAAATAAAAAATTTAGCAAAAAAACAAAGAACCTTACCCATTTAGAAGCAAACCCACAAAATTTGTAACATTAAAAACAGTCCAATTAATTAAATTGAATTTTATTGTTCTTTTCTTCCTCGTAAAAATATAAAGAAAAGACCACTAAAAATCAATAGAATTTAGTCAGATTGTTTCCAAGTTCCTAATTTTGGTGGTTTTACTTCTAAATGGCTAGTAGATTGGCTCCCAATTATATTAATTTCAATGCTCTTTTCTTCTTCATAAAAAACACAAAGAAAATACCTTTTTTAAGGATAGGAACAGATGGAATGAACCATGTATGGAGTAGAGGAACACTGGAAATATCTCACGTTGCTAAACTAACAACATTAGTTAGAGTAGGTCTGTGCCATAATAAGTAAATAAAAGTGTTTTGAAATATTTGAAGATCAGTAATAAGAATGAATTTGATCGAAAGTGTGATTTACACATCAACGTTTTACAAAACGTTTAAACAAGTTTTTATTGTTATCTTTGATGTCACTTTAAGCCTTAACATTGGAGCCTTCATCAACTTGGACCCTCTCGGTTGTTGATAAACATTGGAGCCTTCATCAACTTGGTCCCTCTCAGTTGTTGATAAACATTGGAGCCTTCATCAACTTGGCCCCTCTCAGTTGTTGATAAATAATGGAGCCTTCATCAACTTGGTATTTTCGGTTTTCTTGTGATTAAGGATTAAATGCTATAATAAGGACATCCTATAGTGAAAGAAATCTAGGAAGAAAATTTTTTGTGTTATTATTTCCAGATAAGCTTAGTTTAGTTATCTGTTTTTTTTTTCACTTATAACTTTATTGCTTGCATGAGTCAAAAATTAAAGACAAACCTGGGATTAGATAATGTTTAGCTCTGGTCTAAGTTCATGTGTAGGTTTTTGCAATAATAACATCATTGCTTTATAACAAATTCATTTTATGTTATTTAACTATTTTTCTTAAGAATTGCTTAGTTTTTTCTTAGCATAATGAATCATTAGTGATAGGGATGTCAATATAATTCAAAGACTAAGGAGAGACACTACTAAATTAAAATGTCAATTTTTAACGCTTAGAAATCATATGGAGTTGGAGTAGTTAAAGAAAGTCAAATATGTAAGGAAGCTATTAAAAGGTTAAAAATTGAAGAATAAATATGGAAAATAAGCATTGAAGAAAATGTGGACAAATTAGAGAAAGAGATTAAGGTTGTGGCTAATGAGAGTAAGATATTGAAGAATGTGTTATTGATCTATTTACTACTATATTTACTAGTAATTTCTATATTTATTGTTGGACCCCGAATTTTTAGTGAAAATTAGAAATATTAAAAATGAATCTAAATGAGTGTTTTGTTATATGTATTGTGTTATAGATGTTATTGTGCCTTAAGGAAATTGATGAGAAAAGAAATTGATTAGTTTTGATGACTTTGATATTTGAGTAGATTTGTATGGGTTGTGAAAGTTAAAGTAAATGAGTTGATTGAAATGGAGTTGAAAAGCAAGAACTAAATAGTGAAAGCGCGAGAATTTGGAGAATTAAGAACGTTTGACTTTTTAGAGATGAATAGTAATAAAGAGTTGATGTTTTTTTATTTTAGCAAATTTTGAGAAATGATCTTCAGAAAAATTGTTGCTTCTGTTGAAAGCTTTTTGTCTCCATAAAGTATGATATTTTTCGACATCGAAATTGAAAGTTATAAACTTTCGAAGATAAGGTTATTTTGCTTTGTTTTTGAAAAATGCTATTAAGGTAAGTTTGTGTGTACTGCTTTGAGGCAAATCGCTATACTGATGTGGTCTGAATTAAAGTAAGTGGTCTACATGAAAGTTATAGCTTGCCTTTCAATCTTTCCAATGCTATAAAGTAACAATTTTTGGTTGTGGAAATTGGAAGATATGAAATTTGAAAGTTTGGATATTGTTTAGGATTGATTTTCCAGGACAAAAACTTTGAGTGACTTTTTGACCCTCATAAAGTTAGAATTTGCTCTTAGGGTCTTCATGAAAGTTGTAGATTGTGTTTTGATCTTTCCATTGATGTAAAGTATGAAATTTTTGGACCATGGAAAGTGAAGTTATGATTTTTAGAAGTTTCTGTTACTGTTTTGGTATGATTATTAGTAGACAGAACCTTTGATTGGAAATTTGACTTCCTTAGAGGACATATTGATTTTTCGGTCCTTCATGAAAGTTGTAGGTTGCATTTTGATCTTTTCATTGATATAAAGTATGCCATTTTTGGACCTTGGAGCTGAAAGATAGAAAATTTTCAAGTTGTGTTACTGTTTAGAATAACATATATTGGATTGAAACTTCGAGTGGATTTTTGACTCCCTTAGAGGCAGAAGTGGTTTTTAAGTCTTTCATGGAAATTGTAGAGCTCTCTTTTATCTTTCCAATGATACCAAATTTGTAATTTTTGGAGTTTTGAGTGAAAAGTTATGAATTTTTGAAATTCTGTGTTTTAAAAAAAAGGAAAAAGAAAATCGGAGCCAGATGGCTCGCGATCGCGAGCCATCGCGATCGTGAGTTGGCCTTTTTCGCCGAGGCTGGCAATCGCGAGTCGACTACTGTTTGCGATTTTAATTTTTAATTATTTGATTTTTCTTTCATTCTTTGGCCTATAACTTTTCTGTCCGATATCCGATTGATTTGGTTTTTGAAGAGATGGATTCCTAAGACATCCCTTTATCTATCCGTGTAAATTTATGAATTTTTTAGATTAAATGGAGGGTGATTGATTGAATCAAAGTGATAGGATCAATTATAAGAGTATAAGTTGGATATTTTTGGAACATGTTTCAGTATTTTGGCAATAACTTATTATGTACAGCTCCGATTGAATTGATTCTTGTTGCTAAATAAAATAGAGACATGGGGCTACAAGTCATATGAAGGACTTGAATTTCAATTCAGTCGCTAATATTTTCAATTTCTGAATCAAAGTTGGGTTTAATGTTCAGTCTTGGATAAGTAAGAGCTGAAAGTATTTTGGCCATAACTTTTGTTCTAGTTATCCAAATGAGGTGATTTTTTATTTGGATTAAACTAGAGAGATAGGGCTACAATTTGTCTGAAGAAAGTGAATTTTAATTCAACCTCTAAGAATGTCAATTTTTGGATGGAAGTAAAGTGCTGGAAAATGTGTTAGCATAATGACAGTCCGAGATGTTTG
>JANZLX010000009.1:4828867-4848380 GCA_025531955.1 Erythroxylum orinocense | reverse complement strand
ATTAACCATAATCATAACCTATTCTCTTCAATTAATCTTAGGAAACTCAATCCCATAACCATATCAAGCTATTCAAAGAAAGTACTCATCAAAATATCCGACCCAAAAATTTTTGAAACTTACCCATTCTTTCTTTAAGTTTCGGCCACTCAAGCTCCAAAGCTTGCTTCCACCTTCTTCCTCACTGTCCCCTTGAAAAGAAACGAAAACTTCTTTGGAAACTTAAGAAAAATCGAAGCTTTCTTCTCTTCACCATGGTCGGCGCTCTCCTCTTCTCCATCCCCCATCCCTCTCTTCTCTTATTTTCTTTCTTTCTTTCTTTTCCTTCTGTTTTCTTCTAAGTCCCCGACTCTACTCTCCTCTGCTTCTTTTATAGTGCCATACCCATGCCACGTCATTTAATGAAGTCGGCCCAAAAGAAAGAACAACGGTCACTTGGCCAAAACAACCGGGCCGAGCGGCAAGTTAAGCGCTCACGAGCGTTGGGAGATCAGAAGCACTGAGCGGTCTTATGGACAAAGCGATCAAAGGCTGAAGGAATCAGAAGTCGGTCGAAGCAGAGGGGTCGGTCGGCCAGACCGCTCGGCCAATTGCCCAAATCAAAGAAGGATAGTCGGTCGACCGTCGAATGTCAGCAAAGCAAAGAGGTCGGTCGGCCAGACCGCTAAAAGATCGATCCGAATCAGACCAAAAGATTAAAACAGTCAAAGACCAAAACCAATCGGTCAGAAAAGCAAAGTAAAGATCGACCAAAGGGTCGGAGTCGATCGGCCAAAACAAAAGACAGAAGTCAGTCAAAACAAAGGTCGGTCGGCCAATATGACCGAGCTGCTAACACAAGGAAAGAGGTTGGTTGGTCACAAATGGACCGAGAGACTAACACAAGGGATCACAAAGGATTGCAAAGTAAAGTCGGTCGACCACAATGACCGAGCGACTAACACAACGGAAAGAGGTCGGTCAGTCACGAATGACCGAGCAACTATCACAAAGGCTTGCAAAGCAAGGTCGGTCCGCCTCAATGGCCGAGCGATGAACACAAGGAAAGAGGTCGGTCGGTCACAATGACCGAGCGACTATCACAAAGGCTTGCAAAGCAAGGTCGGTCGGCCTCAATGACCGAGCGACGAACACAAGGAAAGAGGTCGGTCGGTCACAATGACCGAGCGACTATCACAAAGAATTGAGAAGCAAGGTCGGTCACAACACAGGTCGGTCGGCCAATATGGCCGAGCGGGTACGCTGAGCGATCACAGAAGAGCTTGGTCGGGCGCTTGCCCACGCCTAATCCAGCCTCAACCTTCTAACACTCATAACTTTTCATACAGATGTCCCAAATTCACAAACTTAGTATCAAAAGAAAGCTTTGAATCCTGTAACTTTCATGTAAACTACTTAACTCTAATTCATAACATAACAGTACATAATTTGTCTCAACCATAGCATATCAAATCCTACTCTTATGAGCATTTTCAAAACAAAGTCAAATAACCTTAACTTTGGAAAATCATAACTTTCACTCCCGATATCGAAAAATATCAAACTTTATGTCCACGAAAAGCTCTCGACAGAGGCTACAAGTTTCATGAAGATCATTTTCTCATAATCCGCCTAAATCAAAAGTCAACTATTTACCCCAAAAAGTCAAACTTTCTTCATTCTTCTAAATCTCACACTTTAATCTTTATTTCTCAATTTTTAACTTCCATTTAAATCATTTCAATCGTCCCATTCTTTTAAACTTCCATTAACTCATAATATTCACTCTAAATCTCATACATATACATATTTCCTTCAAACCTCAAAGTCACCAAAATCAATCCATTATTTTCTCATCAATTTCTCTTAAAGCTCAAAACATCTATAACCCAATACATATCAATACATATAGAAAACACTCATTCTTTGTCATTAACCCCAAACATCATTAGCACTATTATCCAAATACAACACTGATTTCCTTATTTAATTTCATTTCAAAGTTTTTACATTTCAATCAAGGACAGGGGTCCAACAGGTTAGGACTTAACGGAATCGATTTAACTGTTAACATAGTCTTTTAGGCTGCAAAGGTTTATTAACTCGTGAAATTAGTGATCTAGGTTATGGTTAAATATACATGTTAATTAGGATATGATGTTAGTTTATTCACTATAGGAATTTGTCACACTCATTTACAATTTTAGGCCAATCAAATAAGTAGCATCATTAGTATCTTTTTATGAGAATTAATAGCTAAAAGAAGTGAAGTAGGCAATAAAAAAGGGGTTTAAATCTTATTTAAATAACTATTCCACTAGCCTTCGGGTTATGAATTGAGCTAGTAGTCAGTTGAGAATGTGATATAGCTGAGTAACAAGGGGACATTCATCACAAATGTTTTCCTTGGGGTCAAAAAGCTATAATGACATTCCAACCAAGCCGTTTAATAAAAACATGACCTTGTTGAGTAATCGGATCGACATTCATAAAAAAATGTTTGGCTTGACGTAAAAAGACTAGGTTCATGTCAATAAAAATCAACAAAAAATAGTGTTTTGTCAAATAAACCTACCGATCTTTATGAATAGCTTGAATTTTTATGAAAACCTACTTATGGATAGTTATAATTTTGATTGAGTGAATAATTATCAATGTCTGTGTGTAAGTGGTAGGGGTGAATAAACTTGACATTAAGGTCTTAATTAATATGTATAGTTAATCTGAAGAACTTAGACACAGGTTTCATAAGCTAATATGTTAGAACAACTTGAGGGATCATGTTTGTAGTTAATTTTTGTTTCATGAAGGTTAATATCATTGTCTTATTATTGCATTAAGTGTGTTTTATTGTTAATTGTGTTTGGTGTGTTGTGTTTTATTTGTTTTGTCTTTACTTGAAGACAAGCAAAAGTTTAAGTGTGGGGATGCTGATAGTGGTAGATTGCATAATGTTTTAGGAGCTAGTTTAGCATGCGTTTAGTTGTTAACTTGATAATTAGTTCATGTTTAGGCTAGGATTGTATTGTTTAGATAGACATTTGTGTTTTGATTGTTTTATAAGTTAGAGTATGCCATTGAGCTTAAATTTTGTCTATTTAAGGTGTTTTGATGTGTTTGTTAGTGTTTCAGATCAATTATGAAAGAACAGAGGAGAATTGGAGGAATCCCGGAGCAAGATCATAATAGAAGCAAGATGAAGGAACCACGATCGTAACATCATCCGCCATAATAGTGACAGAAGGTACATGTCAAGGCAACGATTGTGCAACGTCCTTCGACTTTCGGAACTTTATTTTTTAGAGACATTTTGAACTTTTAGAGCCCAAGAAAACCTCAAAGTTTGTCGTAATTAAAAAATAATATAAAAGGAAAACTATAGAACCCTAAAAGAGAGCTTATATTCTGCCACTTTAGGAAAAGTTTCAAGAGGAGAGAAGAAAAAGAGAGAGAAGAGGAGAGGGCTTATGATGCTACTGCCTTCCCGAGTCATCCCAATCCTATACAAATGACGTTCTGTTCATCTTTGTCATTTTCTTCTTTGAATGTGTAAGATGAATATGATTTTGTTTATAGGTTGTGGATTGATGATGACGTTCTAACTTTTCTTTTGGGATTTAAACTTGATTCAATGTTAACATAGTCATTTTTTGTTATTTCGATTGGGTGTTACGATTGATTGCTGTAACTTCACGCTTCAGTAATAAATCGAGAGAGTGAATCAAATGCGAAATGATTATGTTGTTTAATGAGAGTTAAATATCTAATAGATCACACAATTAATCAAATCGGCAATTGTATAAAGAGAAATCTCGTGTGAGACCCGGTAGTTTAGTAGAAAGTTTAAGAACTGATTAGGCTGTTAGCTAATAGTTAATCGAGTGATTATAATTTCGATAACTCAACTTAAGTAGAGTTTAGTGATTATTACTCGAAAGAGAGTAATTCACCTTACGATAATCTAGAACCGATACCACAATAACACAAAAGTGATTAGGTTAGCATTGATGATAAGATAAATCTCTCTCTCATAATTTGATAAATTTTCTTATGTGATTTCCCAATATGAATTTGATATTGCTCAATATTCAATTTCTTTCGTTAATTTCATGAATTAAATTTCTGTCACTCACCTTCATGTGTTTACTTTATTGTTTAGATTTTATTTTCATTTTATTAATTTTTTAGCCTTAGATAACTTAGGATTAGATTAGTTGACAACTCCTCATAGGACTGAAACCTTGCATACTACAATTCATGACCTGTGCGCTTGCAATATAATGAGATTTTTAAATAGATTAAAACTTGCCAGTCGCCCTATTGAGTGGTTAGATCGATATACGACGTCTTCAAAGTTGTTAGCAATATGATATTATGGACTTACTCCTTATAAATTGAAAACATGAGATTAATGAAATGGGTAAATGCTTAATTTTGACCATTTTTTTCTATTTTAATTTAGATTATATTAAATATTAAGCCAATTATATGCTAACATTTTCCTCTATCCAAATCATCAAATATTCCTTATTGTTTTATAATATTTGCAGTAGTCATTTTTAATCGGTAAAGAAAATTTTTGGTTCCATTTTGTCCTAATAAAAATGGGACTAAGTGCAAATCTTGTTCATATCTACATCTCTTAGCCAAAGTTACTATACAGTGCAAGAGAGTAGAGTGATAGGAGGTAAAAATACTCATCAAGAAATTAAGATAGATAAGGCAAGAGTTGAAGCAATAGCATCGATCAAAGGATATACTAGATTTTATAAAATATCTTGAAACAAAAGCTAATCAATGCCCTTATTATGGAAGCACCATATTGGAATCTTTCTTTTGATCTTATATGTCAAATAAATGACTACATAGTTAGAGCAGTGCTTGGACAAAGAAATGAAAAGCATTTTTAACCAGCATACTGTAATGGTATGAACTCAAGGCAATAAAACAGTAACAATGTAAGCAAATGACAGAAACAGGGGAGCAATATTCTAGTTGAAATAAGCAGCAGTACAAGATTGGCGAGTACAGAAATAGAAGGGTTAAGAAGAAAGGAAAGGATTGTACAGCGCACTATCCCACAGAAGGGTGAATATGAGAATGGGGGAGAGAAAATGAAATCATCACTCATACAATTCATACCCTGCTATGCCTAACCTTTTTCCTTTTTATTCCCAAAATAACAACTTACTAACTGACTGCATATCATCCTAACACGTAGCCTTTGAGGGGACAGATCCTCTGTCCCCAAATTTGTATACCAACTCTGTTCCATTAGATCTAAACCATCTATTTATGTAGGACCTACACAAATAAATGGCTTAGATCTAATGAGAAATGGTTGGTACACAAATTTGAGGATAGAAGATTTCATGCCGGCCTTTGAGGACCACGGACTGTTGCCTCTCACGAGTAGATTTCCTGGTGACGTTGCTAATCTGATCCGTAGCAGTAGTCTCGGCAGGGTCTTGGCCCATCACACATACTATGCCATTGAACCTTTTAACGAATGCTCAAAAATTATAGCACCACTAAAAAGGAACTTTCGATTATAGTATTCGCATTGGATAAATTCATAAAATGTCTTTTATTGTCTAAAATCATTCTCTTCACAAACCATTCAACATTAATGTAGCTTTACTGCAAAAAGAGATGTTAAAACTAAGATTGAGTAGATGGATGCTTTTGTTGATTTGGAGTTTAGGGATAAAAGAGGACTAGAAAACCTAGCAATTGACCATCTATCTTTATTAAAGAACTCAAATATGGAGCCATAGAGTTATAGAAGCTCTGGGAATAACCTCTTTGATCCAAACCAAATTGTACAAGGTTATCTTGTGAGAATGGATCCTTAAGAGGAGACCCCTACAAGAAGCATTTGAGAATCGCCCTAATGAGTCAGATCCATATACGGTGTCTTCAGGGTTGTTAGCATTAGGATATTATGGACTTGCTCTTTAGAAATTGAAAACATAAGATTCATGATATGGGTAAATGCTTTATCTTGAGCAACTTTTTCTGCACAACAAAGATCGGCAAGGATTAACTCTCAAACAGAACCCTACAGCTGACCAGAGCACAAACTTGTGAGAATCAATTCTAATTTAATGAGCTTGAATTACACACTTTGCTTTTTGTATTAAGATAAATCCTGAATATGCTACCACAAAATCAACAGAATGTGTCACTGAAACTACAGCAGTAGCTTTAGTTAGCCATTTACACGTGCCTAGGAAACCAAACCATCTGTATCTAATCAGAACCAAATCCTACAGGATATTATACAAATTTCTGATCAGATAACTAAGCAACTCGTAGATTCAATAAACCAGTCCCAACAATACACGAAACAAGGGCCCAATTGCAGTAGTAGGACAACTGGTCTCGCAATCTTTTCTGTACACCAAAAGCAGATTCCTAACCGCAGACGTGGTCTGGGGCTCATCAGATCACTAAATTTGGGATCAGCGTCTACCCTATAATTCCAGATAGCTGCCAAAGTAAAGAAAAGGTACAACATCAGTCAAATAGTAGAAAAAATATTATTTATGTCCTGTTAATATCCAAGATCAGGTAAAATGTCGGTCAAATAGAAAAAATTATGATTATTTCTTGCTAACATCAAATACAGGGCCAGAAGAAAGCCACAGAGATACCTTAATTGACAACTGACAGCAGAAACAAGTCATTACTGTGGTAACTTATGAGTAGTAGTACGCTTATCAAAGAACAAACCATTAAATAACTTGAAAATAATTCACAACGTATGCTTGTGTAATGTTTTATGGAATAGACAGCTATGTGACGCTAAAAGACGCAATGTTTAGTTAGTCCATATGTGAAGTACAAACTATTAGGATAACAAATATAACAGACAATAAAATGCCAGAAGGGCAGCAGTTAACTGAAAAACAATTTTTAGAAAGCAAAAATGCTTAAAAAACCAAAACCATCAGCAAATTACCCAGCTTGCGTGTGATTCAGGCCATTACAAGGCAACTCAAATGAGCCATTTCCATTTAGTTCATGCTTGAATTATAACCTACAGTTCTAAAAACTATAGCATATAAAATTGCATTTAATCGATGTGATCCTTCGTTGATTTTGATAGGAGATTTATACAGTCAGTAGGCCGCAAACATACATCAAGAGAAGATTTTGTTGTTAATGCTCTCACCAATCACCACTTCAAAACAGTGCATAAGACTTCATTTTATTTAGTTAGTTAGCATTAACAGAAGTGGAGAAAGGACTAGGGACATGACATGGAAGTGTATATACTATACATCAAGTTCTGACCCATGTTACAGCTTTTTCATGGACTTTGTTCTGTAAAAGTCATAAAAACACCATGAACTTCCTAAAAGTAACATGTATACTGTTTTGTTAGTTATTAGGCAGGGGTGTTACTTCACGCCAGTAACTTGCACTCCCCTCCAACAAAAAACGAAACTAACCACAAGTCCCATTACAAGGGCATCCAACCAAAACTTTTGGCATATGATGTATTTATAAATAATTCATTCTTAATATATGATAAACAGCATTCTCTCAGCATCCCCCCTTTATTTTAAAAAGAAAGGTCTCATGCATAAAAACACACAGAAATAGTATTGAGGGAAAAAAGCATAAAGCCAAAAGAGAGTTGCTCTTCCATAAACTTTAAAACACAACCTAGAAACAGACAAATGTGAGAACTTGAAATTAAATGTTTATATGTCTATGTTATGATCACATCTAAAATGAGAATTAAATACCATTTGAAAGAAAATTAAGGATAAACACCAATTAATGACAAACAAGAGCCTAATGACTCCAGATATGAAGCCACTGTAAAACCTTATTCAACAAGGTTTCAGGCCGTAGCCGTAACAACATTTGCACAGTAAACAAAGGTACAAACACTTAAATAAGAAGTGTGTAGTATTCGTTTGATGCTATACAATATTTAGCGCAGCATATTTTCTACAAGGTACAAGAGTTTTAGCCCGTTTTTATTTCACATGGCAGCAGTACCATTGCAAGAGGTGAACATGTAAGAGATCTGCAGTAATGATAAACCAATTCCGTAACAAATTTTATGCAATATCTTTTCTTTGTAGGAGCTTCTTTCTTTTACTTATACTCAAGTATACGCAAGTCAATTCCCAAGTATCATAATATAACATAGAACTGTCATTAAACACTATTAACCTTCAAAAGCAGCAAACAACACATGCTTAAGAGAACAACAACAACAATATATGAACACTGAAAATCCCAATTCCATCTTATACTCTATATAAGCAATTAAAAGATCCAAATTCATAACCATACCTCTGCTCAATTACAAGGTTATCCAAACCTAGAAACTGCTATCGTGTATATAGTTCTTCTGAATCCAAAACGATGGTCAAAATTCTATGTCATAGACTATCTATTTGAGCATTAAATTAAAGTAGAAACACTATGACACCTTTCATTATCTGTTCTTGAACACAATTACTTCGATAAATTTGGCTCTCACAATCAATTATTCCAATTACTTATGGCAAATCCTTATTAACATAGCATAATCACAATCTTCACTATCTACTCACTAAATAGTCAATTCATGAGAGAAAGCGAATAATGCCTGTACAGTCAATCTCATAGTTGATACCTATCATAAGACAAAAAAACATTACAAATTATATACAAAACAAAAGTAGCTTCAGATCTTAGTAGCAAGCATAGCAAAGTAGGTTTACCTGAACTACCAAAGCCCTTAGTTTAATTCCCTACGTCAGATCCAGATGCTGAGGAGCTATCACTATCAGTATCTGCAATAAAGGGAATCCATAAACCCAAAAAAAAAAAAATCATGAATACCAACTTGTGAGACTAGTATAATATAACAACTAAATAAACACACAAAATACCGCTTGAAGAAGATCCAGAATCACTGCTGGAGCTACTTGAACTACTAGACCTACTCCCATCATCTCCCTCTTTTCCATCTTGAACAGGGGATGAAGTTGAAACATTTCTTTCATCTACCAAAAGGTAAGAAAACTGTCAAATGAAAATCGAACAGAATATAAGTTGTTCCATTGGATCACATAACCTAGTCAATTTCACCTGTTTTGTTTTGTTTTGCAGTATCTGCAACAACTGCTGCCAAAGTCTACAAAGAAACAAAAACATAAAAAACATTTAGCCACTGTGCCTTCCTAAAATAATTGAAGACTAAGGTAATATGGTAACTTTACCTTCTCCTGGACATTCTGTGCAGCTTCAGCTCTGGCTTGCATCGCAAGTTCTGCCTTCCTCTTTTTCTTGCTAAGACTCTTTTTATAGTTGGTTACAAACCTGTCTAGCTCCCAAAGAGTCTCTGCATCGACACTATCAATATCCACCTCAATCTCATCATCATGTTGGAAAAGTGATGAATTTCTCTTTTTAATTATCTGTACAATATTGTCCAACTTCTCAGAAGGTAAGCTCTGGAGGTTTGTGCTAAGCTTTTGTTTCTCCTCATAAGTCATGTCCCTTTTATTTGGATCTTTGGCTTTAGGCTTCTTCGGCGCAGGGATTCTTCCTGAAGGAGTAGTACTAATGGCTCTAGATCTAATGTCAAAATGTGGATATGTCATTGATTCTGATCTGTCCAAAATCCTTCTCATATCAAGAGGTGGAAGAGGCAATGGAGGGGCCTTTCTCGACGTTGGTGTGGGAAAGCCCAAGTCATAACTAAGAGCAAACCTCACCTCACGATCATAATCTGCCTTTATTGTAAGCCACTTGTCTTCAAATATATTCAGCAACTGCTCTGCCATTATATGAACATCTTGCCCTTTGGGATTATACGTCAAAGCATTGTGAAAAGTAAGTCTGACATCCTCTGCAAACTCTTCAGGCGACTTGTACCAATTCTTGGTCAGCTTTGATTTTACTGTTCCCAAATCCATAGGATGTGTGATAATGGAAAAGTAATCATGCAAACCAAGAGCTTTCACATCAACTGGAGTATTAAACACCCAACCATGCTTATGCTTCATCAACTTTTCAAGCAAAGAAGAACAACTCTTGAAAATTTTAGTGCCAGGTCCAAACCCATGACCCAGATCTCCTCTCCCTTGCTTTTTCCCATTCAACTTTGACTTTTTGTTACTCTCTGCCGGTGGAAACTTGTCTTTGGCCAATAAAAATTCAGAATTTCTATAGAACTGATTGGCTTTTGGAGTCCTCTTCTCTTTCTCCACATTCTCACCAATGCTCTGGCTCTCCAGCACAGATATGCTAAGTTGATTCAAAGGCCTAGACTGCCTAGGTGTAGGAGTAGGAATAGAAGTACTCTCACGAGGAACAACCACTGAACCAACATCAGAAGTAACCCTCTTCAGCCCATTACTTACCCCGTCATTTATCAATATCTTTGGATTACTAAAACCACCAACACCAAGTTGAACTTCTTTAGCCTCAATCCTTTTTACCAAACTCCTAACCACATCAAGTTCACTCTCCAACTTCCTTCTCAGCTCTCTCATTTCCTGTTTTGACTTTGAAGCCAAATTTATCTTCACCCTGTCATCTGATACTTCCTCGGCTGGCCCATCACTGAAGGGAGCATCTCGAGCATTTGGCACTTCTACAACTGGCTGTCTATTCAAACTTGAAGAATCGTCAGGAGTCGCATTCAGTACTGAAGCAGGCGGTTGCTGTGTTAAATTCACATTGTCCACGGTTGAGGACTGCAATTCTGGATTTTGAATTGAGGTTTCCTCAACAATTTTTTGGTTGTTGTTATCAACATCAGTATCATGGTTGCTGTGGTCATTATCCTCGTCGCCACCTTCAGACGTGAGCAAAGTAGCAGTGGTGGCAGTTGCTGCAGTATTGTTAGCGTTGGTGGTCGGGGTTGTTAAGCTTTGGATGTCCTCCTTATTGACGTCGCTGTAATTGGTAGCATCAGCACCGGTGGTGGTGGTGGCGGTGGTGGTGGTGGTGGTGGTGGTGGGGGCGGCGGCAGTGTTGAGGGAGGTTAAGTTGGTAAAGTTCTTTTTGAAGGCTTTTCTTGTATAAACCTTGTTCTCACTGTATCTCTGCTTCTCCCTTGCTCCTTCACTTCCTCCTCCCTCTCCTACTACACTCCCCGAAGCCATACATGTAAGTACCCCCAAAACCCTAATTTCTTCACCGGCAAATCTGACTCAATTTACTAGGCTCAAACTAGGGTTTTTCCCACCCAAAACCCCAATTCTGCCCCCAACAAACCCAAATCAATCACAACTCTAACCCAACAGATGACAATAAACAAAGAAGCTTATTCGATCTAATCTCACCTGTAAAAGACAAATACAAGTACACACTTTACTCGCTCCCTACCACCAGCAGATTCATATATGACGATAGATAGATGTACAGAAGAACCTTGAAGAAGTAAAATTTGGTACCATGAAAAGAGACTGAGATTGAGACCCGATTAGGGTTTGGAGGCCGTTACCTTACTTACGATTCGAGCAGATCTTCAAGTATCGTTTCGCTCTCTCTCTCTCTGAAAAAAAAAAACCCTACTTCTCTCTCTATATCCTTATCTCACAGGTGTACGGTTGATATGCGTTCGTCGTGGCTGGGAAGCATGATGTGGGCAGCGTAGACTGACGCGCACTTGAATGCGCGTGGTGAACACTGGAGTTAAAGAGTGGAAGAGAGTGGGGAAGACCGAGGGTGTTGGGGCGTGGAAGGACTTGTGGGGTATCGGTACAGCTTATTTATGTAATAATAATATGTACTAGTCATTTATAAGCAAACTAAACCCAGGTACTATTCATCCACTGATGTTGCTAGTACTACTCTTTAAGATCCTTTTGATCATTTGGTCCCAACTCCCCCATATACTCCTCTTACCTTAATTCACTATCATCAATACCAAGCATACAATCCATAAGCCTAGATCCTCTGTCCAAAATTACTCTGTCTTATCATGTTTATTGAATCTCAACCATTTATTTATATAAGCCCCGTGTCTATTTATGTAAATCCTATATAGGTCCCGCATAAATAAATAGTTAAGATTCAAATGAACAGAATAGGACAGAGTAATCTTGGATAAAGAATCCGGACTAACAATCCATATACCCATATTTGCTACACATCGTATATATTAGTTAGCTCAGAGAACTAATCCTCCTATGTAACCTTATATTTGCATAAAGGGTGATATAAGAACAGCATAGATCTTCATGTAAACAAGCCACATTACTCTTGAAAACCGCCAAGCTTCAGCTTCCCCCAAAGGGTGTCTTCTCCCCTAAATGGTTCAGACATCAATTGCAGCATCACTTTATACTTCTAGCTTTCTGGGTCTTTACAACCAAAACAATGTACAGAAGCATCAAACTAGTACCTTCTAAGTTTAAATAACAGGATAGACAATCACCATTCAAGAGTAACTATGTGCACGTCTTTAGAGGCCCAACCATTTGGTAATAGATTTGACTTTTGGCATCCCCATTACTTGACATCTATCCAACACGGAAGTACTCCATACAAGGTTTTCATCTCTTTAACTTTGTGTCCCAGAAGCCAAGGCCTGTCTGCGACTGCCTTGCCTTCTCAAGTGCTCAGGTATTAGCCTATTAATTAGTTCAGGAGAAGCACCGGCTAGCTGCAAAAAGATATAAATAAGAAGTGAATTAACTAACAATAATTGCAACATTGAAGACGAAAGAAAATATACGTGTGTCCATCCAGTACCCACAACCTTCATCCAGGAAAGAAAACATCATAGATGTCATTGCCAATTCTTATCAAAAGTTACCCAAATGCAATCCTTCATATTGGTGGGGTAGACAAGAAGTAGGGTATTCATTAAAACAGCAGAAAAATAAGGATATGGCCAGACACGTAGTTAGGTAACGTAAGAATTTCCCAAAAAAATATTTACAGGCCGTCACCTAAGCAACAATTGTTAGCAGCAGAATTATGGCTAATTTCATAAAACGAGGACCAATAGTTAGCAGCAGTGTTATGCCTAACTTCATCTAAGCATTCTTACGAGGAGGACCAATGGTAAGCACCGGTATTCTACCCAATCAGGCATGCTACAAAGATGAAATAACAGGACCCGGGCCAGTATGGATGACTCCAGAAAATTAAATTGAGGAAGCTTGAACAGAGCAACAAACCATGTGGAGTGATTCACAAATGTTACCAAAGCAGCAAACCCTGGAGGCTGAGAACATAAAAAGTCAAGTGTTTTCTGCTGCAAGTGTGGCGACTGGAAAGGAAATGGTGAGGTTCCGACCTCATGACCAGTTCAACCAAGGTTATAGCTGTTTGATAGGGGTCAGTCATAACTCCAATATGTAGACTAGTTAACATTCAGTAGTTACAGAAGACATGCCCACTAATTCTAGCTCAAATCAGATGATTGAGTCCAGTGAACTCAAGCCGTAAGGTCAGCATTTATAATTAAATATTTTGTAGTTCAGCAAAGGACTTAGGACATAAATGAAATAGTCATGTGAACACAAAATCTTTTAATTCCATGTCTTAGATAGTTCAAGTATGAACAGTTGAGAAATAATTTAATCTTGTCATACTTCCTCTTTAAAGTCGAAAAGATGGGGCATTGATTTGCCATTTGGAAGGCGGGCATTGGGTTCACGAAGCTCATCAAAGAAAGGATGTGCACATGCTTCAAGCTGCAATAACAAGGAAAGAAAATATCAGTCAAGATAAAGTTCATTAACATCAAGTGAAAACATGAAACCTCAGAACATATCCAAGGAGTAGTTGCATTCTCAACCCAACAGAAGATGACATGCCAAATAAGTTCTGATCCAATGCTCACTGAAAAGTAAATGATGAAGCATTGCATTTTACAAGTACTTCTTCAATGAATCTCCAATAAAATATGAAACCTCAGAACATAGCCAAGGAGTAGTTGCAGTCTCAACCCAACAGAAGATGACATGCCAAATAAGTTTTGATCCAGTGCTCACTGTATAGTAAATGATGAAGCATTGCATTTTACAAGTACTTCATCTTCGATGAATCTCCAAGAAAAGGAAACAAACTCACCGCAGTGCAGCGAAGACTAGGTGAATATTGAAGAAGCCGTGAAGCAAGATCAATTGCTTCAGGAGGCATCCATTTCTGAAAAACCTGGACCAATGATAATTACGGTTGATTTACTACATGCTTACTCCGAAACAATTACCATATGTGTCAAATGAAAAATAAACAGAAAATTCAGATTTAATTTTCTGCATGCACAGAGATAGCCACAGCCGCAACACAATGATCCAAGAAGAGTGGTCAATGTATGTATGTGTACTCATGCACACTCAGTTTAGTAACTATGTGCAGACCTAGGTTTGTGTTTCTAACATTGCTTTAAATATCTTAGCTTTTGCAACATCCAAATTTTAACGCCCCCCATAAGCATAAGCACACAAACCATACATTTGCAGAATAGATAAACGCACACTCATGTACTAAGGAGGACTTCATATCGTCACTATACTTGCAAAAAACCTAATTCAACTATTTGCAAAGAGATTTTTTTTCTGTTTCTGTTCTTGTCAGATAATCTAAGTTCTTGTTAACTATAGACAGTTTAAGCTATGAGTTGAGACTTGTTCATCATCATTCTTATATTAACCACTAGTAAAATATTATTTCAAACAAAAACTATTAGGGTGGCAACAATATTTTTCTGTCAATGACTCATTGTGCATTATCAGGAATATGACTGAAGCCATTTGAAATCATAGGCATGGCATATTACATACCTTATGCCAAGGATGTGCTTTAATCTGGGGAAACCTAAAATCTGTATAGTTGGGATTCATACACCGAATTTCTTCTCGAGTTGGAGTACCAAGAACCTACAAAAGAGCGGCTAAGGATGCTTTTGTGACCTGTAAGGTTCTTTGAACCTTAGTATTTCCAGCAAAAGATGTATTATGGCTTCACCTTGATGATCTCAACAAGTTGTTCCACTGCATTTTCTCCTGGAAACAATGGCTGTAAAAAAGACAGTTTCTAATAAGTGACTGTAGGACAAAAATAAATTCCTAACAAAAAATACTATAGAACATGAAATGAAGAAAGGAGGAGCAAGGGCTAACCAGATAGCTTTTTATAGCGCAGTAAAATAAATTGCCATAAAGTCACAAACCTGGCCTAAGAGAAGCTCAGCTAGAACACAACCAGCCGACCAAATATCAATAGATGTGGAATACTCTGTTGCACCAAATATCAACTCTGGGGCTCGATAATAGCGAGAGCATATGTATGATATGTTTGCTTCACCCTTGACCTAATAGCAAAGAAAAAATGTGAAAAAGATGAATAACACAACAGTTTAATTAGGGAAATAAATATTTTAAAATTGTCCATATCCCTGACAGTTAGAACATTTCTATTCCCCCATTTAGGTTCTCATGCATCAAGTATCCATGTTGTTGTTTGGACTGATTAGTTTCTCCATTATAGCCAACGTAAACTGCCAAATTGTATCCTTCAAAATAGTAGAACTCTTCTGAGTACCACGTTAACCATAAATGAGGAAATGAGCCAACTAACTTAAATGTTACAGAAACACCAGATGCATCCTCAAAACAAGGAAAAAAGAAAGGGAATTAAGCCACTTAGATTCTTAAATGTAACAAAAAAAAATCAGATGCATCTTTTCAAGATACTGCATTTAGAGGTAAGAGGAACAAGGACAGTTCATCAAGGTATACAATCACCAAGAAAGTTTGTATATAACTTCCCATAAAACATATTGGAAAAACAGGTTTACAAAATACAAAGTATATCAACAATAAGAGTACAGAAGTATCAAGTACCTTCATACTCAGTTTAAAATTTTTCAACTGCTTCTTCAGAATCTATATGCTGCTAAACAAATACTTTGCCACTTGAAACTATTAAAGAAAACTTAATAGCTCATGACAAAATTATGAGTAAGAACCATACTAGAGCAGACAAAGCTCCAAACAAATTAAACAAATTACCTAAAAGGCAAGAAATTTAAGATTTTTAGTCAATTGTGCAAATCAGATATCACATACCATTCTTACTTTTGCATCAATTTAGGTTACTATTGTAATAAATTAAAAGAGGCAGAGTTAAAAAAATGGAAATGCTTACCAGAACTTTAGCACTTCCAAAATCACAGAGCTTCACTTGGTGGGTAAAAGGATCAACCTGTATAACATTACTAGGTTAAGATAACCAGTCAACTAACTAATAGGAACGCGAGAAGAGAAGGCAGTGAGGAAGTGTAACAGAGAAACGCATACTAGAAGATTTTGTGGCTTCACGTCCCTGTGGCAAACTCTAGGAACTGTATGGATATACGCCAGACTTCTAAATATCTGAAATGTGTTTTCTTTCAAGATCCAAATCACAAGAAGGAATGGTTTTTAAATAAAATACAGCCACAGATAAACAAAGGTCCATACTTGGTAGGTGTAGAGCTTCACATATATAAGAGGCATCCTCTGGTTCATAGTGCTATAATGCTTCGAAACACGGTACAATGTCTCAGGGACAAATTCCATAACCAAATTCAGGAAAAGTTCATCGTTACTTGTTGTAGAGAAGAAACAATGTTTCAGGGAAACCACATTGGGGTGTTCCATCAAGCGCATTAACTGCAGCTCACGGTTTTTGTACCGCCTATCCTGTAAGACCTTCTTTATAGCTACCGTTTCTCCCGTTTCTAAGCATTTTGCCTGCAGAGGAGTTGTTTCAGAGACTAAAAACAATAAGGAATGAGTTAACTGTTTTTGCTACTGTATATACCTGGAAGACAATCCCAAATGATCCAGTACCTACAACACGCTCTGCCATGTAACTGACTGTCTGTAAGCAGCATTAGAAAGAACTAAATACAAATTTGTAAATTTACGAAAGAAATTAAATAGTAAATTCATCAATAACTTAATTAAGGGCACGTTCAATGGTAGCTTCTTTTAGAAGAATAATTGGAAACAATGTAATGGAAGAACTCCTATAGACCATAAGCCATCATAAGCATTTATTTAATCTTCTTAAAACAGAGCTCAAGTTGCACAAAAAATCATACATCAAATGATAAGTGTGTAGAAGAGACATAGGGCTGTATTAAACCATTAAAAACAGATCAATATGAACAGGAAAGGATAAAAGTAGAAATGGAGAGCCTTATCAAGTCCCAACCTGTTTGGGTTCACCATTCTTCCCTCCAATGGTGGTCGAGATGATGTGGCCTGTAACTGCATCGTTTCCTTCAATGACTGCTGTTGTCATATCCTGCATTTCAAAATATAACATCAAACTACTGATGACAAGAAACCAGTTTTAAAAATACTGCTCAAGTCATCTAGATATAAATGAGTAGCAATTCCTAAATTTGTGCGAACAAAATACTTATGTCTGAATTAACACAAATCAGAACCTTATGAAAAGCTCCACTGTTTAATGACCAGAATTTTACCCATCTATTTGTTTGTTCATAGAAACAACCGCACAGCCAATTTCTCTTCACCAATTAACTGTACGACTGTGCCAACTCAATTAAAGAGCAAAAGATAATAACTATTCTTATGGACATAAGTTGCCATTTAAGGTCACCATTCATCAACTAAAGTGGTGCTAAGGTGGTATCGAGCCAAAAAGGAGATCATAGGCAGCTAACTTGGATGTATAATACATTCTTTGCTTCTTAGACGAGGCAATCAATAGGAAGGAATTTTATAGGTGACAGACAAACTAACATCTGAAAGTTGTGCTAATGAGAAGAGGAATGAATTTAGAGGAGAAAGAAAAAGGCGGGATGGTTCTGGATTGAGGAGACCGCAAGAAGGTTGACCCCTAAGGGAAACCAAAACTACATGTCAAGAAAGCATCAACAATATCACAACCATTTATATATTTGAAAGGAAGAGACTTGTGATATAAAGTCACTATTTCTTTTCCCTTTTTTTCCGCTAAACGAAGCTACAGCTCGTTCATAGACATAATTCTCCTAACCAACAAGAAAAGTAGCAAGCAAAGAAACTATAGCGTAAAAGAAAGTAAGAATCTTACAGGGAGTCAAAAGGCTTTAGACATTAAATGTTTAGAGGGTTTTAACTTGAAAGCCAAACAAAATAGAGTGAAGGATTAAGTGCATGTCGCTCAATTAGTATTCTAGCCCTTAAAAATCATAGAAAACAACAATTCCAAGAAAGTGACAAACGATTAAAGAACAGCGAAACTCAAAGAACAACAAAAGCAGCAAACTGGATGCTAAAAATCTAACAAATAAACGAGAAAAAATGAAATTAAAGGATAAAAAATAGGTAAAAAAAGGAGATCTGTGAGAAGAAATGGAGTAAATTGATCAAAGTTAAACTCACTTTAAACTAAGCAAGAAAGAGTGTGTGTGTGTATGTGTATGTGCATAAAATGGATGAAAACATTTACCTTACCCGAGGATTCCATATCACGGCGGCGATGTTGGAGCTGAGAATGTGCCCAGGGGACTGAGCCCATGTGCTTGCTTGCTTGCTTGCTCACTCACTCCTCTCTTCACCTTCACTTCTTCTTTCTTTGTTTTGCTTCCCTCACCTCTCTGTCTCTCTCTCTTATTATTTCTTCATTCTTTAAACATTTTTAAAAATGTTCATTTCCTTGACAAGTACTTTGCTTATACATTTTACCCATAAAATAAGATTTCTTTTAAAGGAAGAGTAAAGCTATTTATTTTTTACCATATAACCTTTTTGATATTGATAAGAAGGGAGAGAAAATAGTATAGCGAAACTTGATCTTTATAAATGAATGATGCATGAATTAAGAGGAATTGTGCATTATATGTTACTTTAATATCATTAAATGTAATGTCAATAGGGAGAGATTATTGAACCAAGTGAGTTCTAACGTATAATTTTGAAATTAACAAAATATTTGACTACTAATAATTTTGATATTTGGTGATTTAAAAAGTCAACTTGTTAAAGATTTAAGCAGAAAGGTTAAAGATCTAGTTCAATGGAAGACTAAGATGATCAAAATCAAAACGAGCAAAGTAAGTATAATTCAATAAAGTTACAAGGTAATTTAAGCTAAGTGGACTAATAATAAGAAAAAATAAAGCCATTCTATATGTAAAAATGATTGTAATCTTTCTTGTAATGTTATATTAATCATTTGAATGGTTTATGGGATCAAATAGTGTATAATCATTTCATTATCATAATTCATACATCTTTTTGTAATCAAGAGGAAATTTGGTTTGAGTTTAAAGAAAACCCTCTTATTGCATTGAAAATATCTCATTAGGAACTTTTAAAATGAATTTGGATTAAATTCTTATCAAAAGAGTGTTTTGATCTTTGAAATGATTTGAGTTTAAAATACTTGTGTTTAGGAGGTTTGATCCACTTATGTTGGAGTTAACTTAAGATAGGATTTTAAAGTGGTTTCTATATTTTTCACATACACTGTTGACCAGTATTGTTAAGTCAAAACTGACTTTACTTATTGCTTAAGTTTTGATGATAAACAAAGAGAAAGACAAAAATGAAAAGCA
>JANZLX010000009.1:4812451-4825351 GCA_025531955.1 Erythroxylum orinocense | reverse complement strand
CCTTGTATCTAAACCATCTTTTCTATTTCTTGTCAATTTCATAAATTCCTAATTTCTTTACTCATGAATAATCATCACATTTTCCATTTAATAGCCTTAGCTTACAAAAAAATTCGGGGTCCAACATTGAGAATCTGCCACATAAAAAAATAAGGCCAAACGTGAATTCAAATTTAAGCCTTCAAAATTGTTTCTCAATATAAACCTTTAGATTTATAATATAGGGTAATTATTGAGTTATTAAAGCAACACAAGTATAACAAAAACCTATTTTGGTTCCATATTGGAGATCATTTTTATAAAAATTATGTGCTTTTATGCCTAACAAGATTAAAGAAGAATAAAGGCTAAGAGAATAACCTTAAGGAATTAAACTAGAGTATCTTAGGATTGAAAAAAGGGAGCAATTTTGGAGAAATAGAAAAGGATTACATCAAGTTTAATTAAAGTACTTCAAAATTTCAAGAATCTATAACAATGGGAAATTAATCTTAAAGGTAGGAAACGAGAAAATAACTTTTAAGATATCTAAAACCATAAGACACCCCATTAACAAAGATGATATTGTTTCTTTATAGATATGATTGACACTGAAGTTTCTCATGTTATATAGAAAATAATCACAAAAGATCCATTGAAGACTTATATCATGCAAGGAAAAGAAGGGGAGATTCATAGCCCTGTTCTAATGGAGCATATGACACACATGGAAGCTAACGAGTCTATGAGTAGGAAGAGGAAATTTAAGGCGATTAAGAGACCGAAGAAAAGTATAATCAAGCCTTCATTTGAGGAGCTACCAAGATGAAGAGTTAAAATAAAAAGTACAACTAAAAGACTTATAGAAAAGCAGTTATTGTGAGACAACTTAATGATTTAGGTATTTTTGTTTCAATGTAGTTGCTTTTATAATCATTATCATTAGATTTAATATGTTTTTGTCTAATGTTTATTATGTTGCATTTTCTTTAAGTTAAATTAGTTTTAAAATCAAGCATTTAAACATATTTTGATATCTTTTCATTATTATATTATGATTATCTTACCTATAATTAGATTTGGTTGGGTTTTGTTGGCTATATAAGACAATAACCAGCATAAGTCGATGTTTTTTTTCGTGTTTCACAAAACATCACTATTTGAATTTAGAGAGTGAGCCAATAGTTGAGGATCCCCATTAATGGATTAAAGATTAAGGATTATTAATGGAATTTGACAAAGCCAACATTATTTTATTATCATAAGAGTACCAATTATCCTAAATTCCCTTTTTTCTTTTTTTTTAGGTTTTCTATTGTTTTTATATGGAATGTGCATTAAGATAATGTACAACTCAACTATAAGGAAGGGAATTAATTACTTATAGTTATCAATTTGGTTATAATTAGCTTAATGTGGAATAACTCTAGGAAAAAATTTTAGCTTTGAAAGAATATCGGTTGAGATAATTCAATAAAAGGTTAGTTGTTTTGTGATTTGATTTATTTAGGCAAATAGCTATAAGTACTAATTATTAAGTTAATTTTAATTTTCTTTTTTAATTTTGAAAATAATTATTTGACTTTCATTTTGGTACTTATTGTGTAATTTAAACATATGGTTGAGTCAGAAGTAAAATTTTTAAAGCATTTTTAACATTCCATTAAAAAAGAAAAAAAATGTGAATAAGCGAACATTAAATAAATTCACTTTATTAAATTCAAATATATTAAAAAGGTTGAATTTGTAAAATGGTGCCAATAGCTATTAGAAATACTGACCTAATTGGGTAACTAGGAGTATTTGTGATTAAGCATTTACTCTCGCATCAAAAGTTAGGTGACTTTTTAAATAAGCCTTTAATAGTTTAATTTAAAGTCAATTTTTTTGCTTTATTATCAATATAAGTCATACAAATGTTTGAAAGTTGAAGCGTTGCTCTTATATATGTTGACTTCACACTTTAGGTTGAATTTTATAGATTGAGATAAAATTTAAAGGATTATGGAGTTGTATGGAATAGATTTATGACTTAATGCAAGTTGAAAAATCTAGGAAATTGATGAACTTTGCCTTCAGAATCGAATTCTCAAGTTAGACTCCTATATGCATGATTTAAGATTTAAATATTGAGTTACTAAGCTAACATAGGTGCAACACAAACCTATGTTGGTGATAATTTTTATAAAATTCTAAGTTTTTGTGCTTTAAGGATTGGAGGGTGGTTTTAAGGAGCTAAACTAGATTGTTTTAGAATAAGAAACAAGCAATTTTAAAGGAAGAAAATGAAGAGGATTCTATCAAAATTCAACTAAATAACTACAAGATTTTAAGAATTCATGAGAATGACATCTTCTATCTTCTTTACTTTCTTGATTGTTATTGGATTTCTTTACGTTAGTATAAACTTAATTAGGATAGATCTAGATGGGAAGAACCTTATAACTATGTAGTATGTGTTTGGATTGATTCTTTGATTTAATAAAAGAATTAAGTTTTTTTGTGAATTATTCATGATTATATCTTATGTTGAGTTAAAATATGCTAGCATTTTGATTTAATTTTAGATTTTATGTATGGAGATTGAGAAATTGTATATATGAAAAGAACATAGTATAAATAATAAGAGTTACATAGAATCCTAAAGATAGGACCACATAAATCTTATGGGTCAAAGTCAAATCTATCAAATAAAATTCATTAAACAAGTTAATGCACATGTACAACTTTTTATTATAAAGATATTTCAATTAATCATTTTAAGGATACGGACTGTTGATTAATGATTTCTATGCTTATAAAGATTTATCAGTTTTAATTGTAAGTGTATAGTGTAGCTGTAGCTAGCATTGACAAGTATGGGTCGATCCCACAAGGATTGTAAGTACTTGTATTAACCCTTTTTCTATTATCTAATTGTCAAATCAGGTTGTGGATTTAGTTAAAAATTAAACTAAACAAAATAAACTAAGATTGACATAATAATGAAATCAGGCAAAGGAAAATACTACGAAAAGTCAATATTAAGTAAATAGTACCTAGGTGATGAATCCCCCTAAGAATTCTTAAATACTAACCCTTTATCATGCAATTAAACTATTGATTATTGGACTGTGCAAATTCTTATCTTATGTTAATATCTTTTTCAAGACTATTAACATCTAACCCTCAATTGATTAACTGAAATCTCTTTCTAGTTAAACCCTAAGATTGCATTATTTAATCGTGAATTTCACTATTAGGTTTGAACTTAATCCAAAGAATTTATGTCAACCTATCTCTAGGTTTACATGAAACTCCTTCTAATTATGGTAAATCTATTCACATAAAAATATTGCTCAATCTTAATCATATGAAATCAAATAATAGACTAATACTTTGAATATATTAGTTCAAGAATATAACCCATAATTGAATGATAATAAATCAATCAATAAAATTACATTGCATTGAATAAAAGATTAAATCATATTGTTATTCTCAACTCAGTGTTCATCACACCTAGGCACTAATTAATTTAGTTCCTACACATAGAAAAAAACCAAAAAAGAAATATTTAGAAGAAAAAATAAAAATAAAATAAATCATATTCTAAATCTCTCTTTTGTCTCTAATGAATCTTCTTATAATTTGGATTAAATGATGCTCTCTATCAGATCTTATGATGTATGTTCATGTTTTCCTCATCCTCTATTTTTAACTGCCTCTTCTTTGTGTTTCTTATGACTTAAAAATGCTTAAAAACTCGCCGCTCTCCTAATCTGCCTCTAACAATGTCCTTTTATAGTAAAAAAATTGGGATATATACAATTACTTTCATGGTCGTGTAGGTGATTGTATATCTCCAAAAACACATAAACTCACTATTTTACATGGGCATAGAGATTTACATAGGCAACACACACGACCAGAAACAATATTTTTTAATTTTCACACATTTACAGTGACTTACACGGTCACTGTACATATCCATGTATCTCCAAATTGTTTCAAATCTTCATTTTATGCCACGATTTCATCTTAATTCTTCTCCTTTTGGTCCAAAAAAAACAATTATCACGTACAAACATACTTAAATCAAATTAAGTACCAACAATACCATAAAAATATTAAATAACAAGTAAAACACATTAAATATAGGTAAATATAGTCATATAATCAAATAATAATCTAAATTATCAATCTTACAAACATCCATCCCTTATTAACCTCAACCTGTCTGTCCACACTCTATATCATCATGTTATATTAATCAAACTAATATATAATTAGATTCAAGTTATCATAGAACTATCATTCATAAGTCAATATCAATAATAATCACATCGATAATTTTTTTTAGGGGAACATCGATAATATTTTTGAAATCAAAAGTATAAATTTTCACATTCTTACCAAGGATTCACTCAATGCACTCAAAATGCTTAGGGTAAAAAGTGTAAGAACTCTTAAGTCAATGCATAAAAGAATTATTAACTATAAGCTTGCAATAAAATCATATCTCCACCACTTATAAATAAATTAGAAACAAAAATCAGAAGGTCTTTAATAGGATTTTCAAACCCTCAAAATTAATTATGATTCTCTAACTTCTTGTCGTGGTTATAGAACCAGGTCAAATTTCAAGAGAACTAAACACTAGTTTCTTAATTTTAATTAACAAAATAAAGTAGGAGTTTATGATTAATTAAGGAATTACTAAAATTAACAAGAAATTAAAAGAAATCAACCGAATATAAAGTGAGAAATTCAAGAGTGCTTAACTTTAAGTCAAGGTAGAGATCTCATCTAATTGTAATATTGATCATTGGTCTAAAAAGTATAATTTTCACAATTCAAGTAGTTAGTCTAAAACATATTAGGATAGCTCTAATAAGCTTCAAAATTTTCAAAATTAATTAGTTCAAATCCATCATTCAAGCCAAAAATTACCACCAATTTGTTAGGTATGATAATATTCTATATTAATTAATTGATAGCAATAAGCTTAGTGAAAAATACTAGACCCTAAATTAAATAATTGATATAGCTACAACTATTTAACTTACTTTTCTTATTTCTTATAAGTTAACTATACAAATTCATAAATAACCTATTTGTTACTTGTACCAATCCTTTATGATAATTTCTGATCATTGAATTCACGGATAACTATAGAATAATCAATATTAAATTAATTTTCAAATTAGTTGTTGATGTGTGTCAAATACACCACAAATAAATCTAACTCTGCACACTAAGATTTATAGCGGCGGTGAGTAAGGATTGTATCCACAAATAATGTTTGTGTAGCTTTTGCAATGAAAGAATTAATGTTTAGGTTATGGGGGTTACGATTTGATTCAAATAACAAAATAAAGTGGAAATAAACTAAAGAAAGCAGATTAAAGAAAACAGTCAAAAGTGATGAAAGTGATAGATGGATTTAGAATTCGGTTCTCGGTTCAATCTCAACCTATACACTATTAAACATACTTATATTTAGTTGATATTTTCATACCTCTCTTATAAACTATTAATCGTAGGTTAACTACAAGCTCTGTTAATCTTGGTTTTCCCTTAGGTTGTGTTTAATTAAAACAAGTTCTTTAACTAAGCCTAGCTATCGAACAAGCTCTCTAGATTTAATAAGATAGTTGCATTACGAGTTATGAAAACAAATCAATCAAGGTAATAATCACATAAGCTCGAGTCATTTAACCAAGGTTACGTTATCCCTAATATTTCAACACCATTTGTTGCCACAAATGAATTGGAAACATAACATTTACGTATTGTATTCAAGATTCTAGCAATAGATTTTCGTAAAAACAACCTAATGAATGCATTCATATTATCTTTATACAAATACCTAAATCAATAAACGTAGGATAACATAAACAATCCCTAAAGAGAAAATGATTCAACATTACATAATGAAGAAATGCCCAATGTGATGTTTGGCTTCGATTTCACCTCTGAACCAAGTTGAGCAAGCTCAGCCCTCCATGGGTCTCCAAAGAATGCATGCTCTGCCCCTTCTCTTCCAAAACCAATCCATCATTGTTTCATCGCCCAAAATGTCAATTTATAGTAAAAAGTACGTTGATGGGCATATGCATAGTTGTATGTGCACGACTGTGCATCCAACCGTGCAAACCAATTAAAATGCCCAATTTGTGAAAGTGCATGGTTGTCCATCCAACATTACATGACATATTCTTGATTTATTGGGCCAAAAACCTAAGGGCAAGGCCATACCTGGCCGGGGCAAATTTCATATTTCCTTCTTAGTCTTTTTAGCCCCTTAAAACATCACTTTTGGGCCTCGAGTTCTACATAAGATTTATGGCCTAGAATGTTGGCTTGAATTTGAGCTTTTGAATCACCTCATTTGGATTTCATAAGCCTTAGATATGTCCATGTAAATGTCCAGTGGTCAGGTTGTTGATTATGCAGAAATAATTTTACTTTGAACAAACGACTGCTAGTTTATATGAATTCAAACAACTACAAATCTAGGTTTCCTGAAAATCGTTAGATGTCCTCTAAATATTCTCTGTAGACCTTGTTTAGATTCATACTCTCTATCTATGTTAAAAACCTGAAAACATCCTAGGAGGTCAATTAGAGAAGATGTTGGAAGTTCTTAGACAAAAATATATTTTATTTTTTCCATATAATGTCCTGTATATAAAAATGGTTATAAATGAGCATAATAAGACATTCAACATCCTTAATGCACTAAATGTAAGTATGAAAATTATATGAAATTATGAGTGTGTTGTAGCTAGACAAGCCACAAATTTCAACTTTCACAATCTATTCTCAAACCATTACAAATCAGTCTCTATCTAATTTCATGAATGTGATTTGTCTTACCCTAATTTTTTTAATTATACACATGCATAAATAAAAATTATAAATATCATATTTTTCCTCAAATTATCAGGCAACACAACATCATAACACTAACAAAATATAAATACTGAATATTTTGTACCTTGTCAATCATTTGTTTAACAAATAAAATTCTTAGAAAATTCATATATTTTAGAATTTCATATAGTTGATTATTTAACATTAATCATTAATTTAATTAATTACTAATTCAAATTATAAATTACCATAAAATAATTTATTGATAACAAAAACTCACAATTTTTATGAATCGTACACAACTATAATGGTTCAGTTTAAGATTATCCTTACCTAATTTTCATGTTCAACTATTTTGATTGGTCCAATTTACTCTTTAATATGTCCTCGAGATTTAGATATTTATAAAATTTTGTTAGACTTTATTAGCAATTTTTTTTCAAACTTAACTATACTTAATAATCCAAAATTACTCCTTTTTTTTTACTACTTTGTTCTTAATTATTAAAAAATACCCTTACTTTATCTTCCCACCATCATTTTTAATCTACTCTTAATTATTAAAAATTCTTATTTTACTTATACATTCTTTATTATTACTAAGACATTCTTTTACGACTTAAATTTTTTTACTAAACTACTCTTAACTATTAAAAATTCCTATTTTACTTATACATTCTTTATTATCACTAAGACATTCTTTTCCGACTTAAATTTTAATTTTACCCTTAAATATTAATATTTTCCATTTTCCACTTAATATATCCTAAAATTTTATAAAATTATCTCTGTCTTAACCCTCTCCTCTCCCCCTAGCTCTTCTTTTTATGATTTTTCTAGCGATCTTTTCTCTAAATTGTTTTTTCAATTTCATCAAAATTGTTATCACAAACAATACAATATAATTTCAACTAGAAACTAGTTTAAGATGATTGAAATTCATTAATAAAAGAGGTGATATTTAACTAGAAATCTTACTTTTATTCTCTACTTTACTCAAAATAAATAAAATGAGAAAATATATGAGAAAAACTTTACAAGAAGGAGAAATATGCCATATTTTGTATACTTACTATCTGAAAAATTGGAAATAGCTTATCTTTTAATTAAGAATAAGGTTGTGTATTATAAAATTTTTTCTCTCACAAATTTCATCAAAATTTATACCAAATATTATTATTGTTGTTACTGTCTAAAATATGGATATTGTTATTATTGTTACTATCGTTGATTTTCTTACAACCCACGTGTTGTACCGACGAGTGACATTTGATATGTGAGTTATGACAAGCAGATGAAGTGATTCTATGAGTTTTGGGCCTTTGGCTATTTACCTGCTTTGATTAGGACTAATCTGGTCTCCTTCTCTCGTACCGTTGCAAATGAAAGGCCCCACTACTACCGCGTAAGTCCAATCGACACACAATTCAAAATAAACCCCCTTTCTTCCGATCCCTAACGGCTACTTCCACCATAAAACCCTGTCATGTCATATGCTCATATTTCAGACAGAAACCCCATCGCCTACTTCTTACACGACAACCCCATTTTCTTCCATCTCAGATAACACCAGAAAAATGGACTCAACAACAACCACAACGCCATCTTCTCATACTCATAGATCAAACCCAAAGTCAGCCTCTCGCTTGGCCAGAATCACATATTCCATCCCACCAACTCTGTCGTTTGACCTTGTACCCTCCTCACCCAACCAAACCCCGTCAACACTCTCAGCTCAGTCTCTCAAGTCTTCCACCAGCTCACTCCCTCTCCAAGAACTACTTCTTCTTTCCCCTCCCCCTTCTCGGAAACCAAGAACCCGCCTCTCCGACAGGCTTGAGATGGCGGAGGATGTTGCCTTAGAGCCAAATGCATCTCGCAGGAGATGCAGAAGCAGGGGCAATCAAATTGGTGCATTGGGATGCGCGTCGCCGAGAAGCCACCGTAAGTTAAGGAGAAGAGTAGAGATGGAGAGTAGAGAAGAGAGAGAATTGGTTGGATTGATGGATGAGGTTGGCAAAGTGAGGAAGAGAAGGCATAGTGGGAAGTCTAAGAAGGAGAAACTCTCCTTGCCAACTCCTCCTTTTCCTTCTTCAAGTTGCATCCCTAGTATGTTTCTTTCTTTTATAATGAATAGATGCTAACCTAATTTTGATAGCGTTCCTTCCATGGATCGACAGTGCTTATTTTTTACTTTGGAATTCAGAAGTTGGAGATAGCGATGGAGGCAATTTGGATGCAATTGGGATGGTCATTTATGATCTGATTATGTGGAAAGACGTGGCAAAATCAAGTCTTTGGTTTGGTCTTGGTTGTCTATGCTTCCTATCTTCTTGCTTTGCTAAAGGGATTAACTTTAGGTGTGTATATCTTGTTTTGACCATTCCCATCTTGGCTTTGATTAATAATAATAAATCTATTCAATTTCATGTTTTTCAGCATTTTCTCAGTGATATCCCAACTTGGGCTTCTGTTTCTGGGTGCGTCATTCTTATCGAATTCGATATGTCAAAGGTATGATAGTATTGGTGTAATTAAATTCCATTCAACTCTGCATCCTTCTAAGCGTTGATTAACTGAAACACAGAAACAATGTTGAAAAGGGACGCGAATTCAAGCTTAAAGACGAGGATATTTTGCAAGTTGGTAGATTGATGCTTCCAGCGATGAATCTCACAATTGCAAAGATGAGGGAGCTCTTCTCAGGAGAGCCTTCCATGACTTTAAAAGTGATTGCCAAATCTTACTCGGTTGTTCTTAAAGAAAGTTATCATAATTGCTTAAATGAGTGGCTAAGCCGGACTTCATTACTGGTAACAGGTTACTCCATTATTGATTCTTGGAGCTGAGTATGGCCACCTTTTAAATCTGAGGAGGATCTGTGCAGTTGGTAAGGTCAACGAATGCCCATACTGACTGTCCTCATTTCATTATAGAATATGACTGCCTAACTACTGTTTTACGAACAGGATTTTTTTTTAGCTTCACCATTCCAAAGCTGTATTCGTGCTACTCTAGCCATATAAACCATAAAGGTAATGAGTATGTTGTCCATCACATTGTCAGCACTTCATTAACCTGCCATCTTCAATAATAGTTTGCTCATATGAATTTGTTGTTGATGTGGCAGCTGAGAGCACAAAATGCTGGTTGGTGGAGGCATGGCAAGCATGCTCTCATAAGAAGATTGTGGCAGCATCTGCAATTTCAGCTTTCTGGAATCTATCAAGTATCAAAACCCGTATTTTCGCTGGTAGGAATATGAGAGTTTTTATTTATTGTGTTTATAAAAATCCTGACAGAAGTATTATGGTATTTTGATATAAAAGACCAAACCATTTGAACAGTACAACTGCAGCCAAATTTTATGTGTTTTGATTCTGTTTGCAGCATTCATATCTTTGGTTATCCTGCGCTGGTGCCAGAAACAAATGGTCGCAATGCAGCAGGAAGGAGAAGCAGAACAAGTAGAACAGGTGCCAGATGATCGAGCCTTAGTGGTGGCGGAGAAGCACTAGTTTGGCTTATACTGAAACCAATGTCCCCCTATCCTTTTCTTGAGAACTAGGATGGGATGAGTAACTAACTGCATTTCCTTACAATGTATACAAATAAGATATCTCAAATGCCAATTCTGTTCCCAAGCCTGCAAAAGTTGATGTTGGGCATCTTCTATCTCCTGTCTGCAATCTGTAATTCTTATTTTCAATTGATAAATGGATTCTTAGTTTTTTTTTTAATGAAATTAGAAGATTGAAAATTAAATAATTTCTTTAATTTTAAAATTTTAAATATTAAAAGTAGAAATAAAGACAAAGAGATCCTAAATTATTTTATGATTCCTTTCATAAAAATTGAATATGATAAAAAAAATATTAAAAGTTAGTCTAGAAGTAGAGTTGAAGATAGTGTTAATATTTTTTTTTATCATATTCAATTTTAGATTAATCAATCTTATATTTCTTTATTAATTATATAGATGTGAAAGAAATTTTTATTATTTATTTTTCCCTCTTCACGTGGGTTATTTAGAAACAACTTCTGTATAAATTACGGGTAAGGTTGCGTATTCCTGGACTTTTCCAGAGAGTGTCAACGAAATTTCTACTAGGTCTTATTATTGATAATATGATGATAGTTATGTTGGTAATCATGATAAATAATTTAAAAATTTTAAGGATAATTTTGAAGTTAAAGTTATAAGGCAAATTTTAATTAAGATAGTTTATTTTTAAAATAAAAAACTTAGTTTATTTTTTTGTACATAGTAAAAAAAAATCAGTATTCATCAAACATAAGCTACCTGACTAGGGTTTGTATTCTTAAATGCGATAGTTTTTAGAAAGAAGAAGAAAGAATGGTGTTTTGGGGTAGGCTTGCTTGCTCTAGGAAGAAAGGGCGGTGTTTAGACATGGCTTGTTCTAAGATTGGAACAAGGCCTACTTGATTTTTGGATTAAAATGATCTAAGGATGGATAAAGTTAACCTAATCTGGAATAATGTATTCTAAGACTTGGGGAAAAAAATCTTAAATTGATCTCAGAATTATATCGATTATTTTCTTAATTTGATAAATTGATTTAAATTTAAAATTTAGAAAATTATTCTCTAGAATTAGATTTAATTTTTTAATTATATTAAAATAATTTAGTTAGACTAGTTAAATGTAAGAAAAGTGTTTTCTTAATTAATTAAGGAATATTTTTATTAATTAAATTTATTTATTTCAATTTGATTGAGATAAATTAAAGTTATTGTTTTGTCATTTAAATAATTATTATTCTATTTATTTAAATTTTATTTTTATTACTTTTAATAATAAGAAAAAGTATTTTCTTGACTAAAATTGAAAAATTTTCATTTATAAGTTGAGACAAATGAGTTTTCTGTAATACTTTTAGAAATAGTTTTCTAATTAATTAAGGAATGACTTCTAATTAATTAAGAAACTAATATCTAAATAAATAATGAAAATACTTTATTAATTAAATTTAAATGATTTTATTTAATTTTTAAAATGGTTTTCTTAGTTTCTAATTAAAGAAAAAATTTACTAATTAGATTATAAATACTTTTCTAATTAGATTATAATGTCTTACTTATAAAATTAAAAAACAAAAGAGTTTTCTAAATTATAATAAGGAGAGTAATTTGTTAATATTATTTTCAATTAAATTTTATTAAAGAATTTAAGATAATTAGAAATGGTTCCAATTTAAATATGATTTTTTTCAAATTGAATTAAATTTTTATTTGAAAAATGAATTTAATTCATTAAAGGATCGATGAGTTTAATCTAGCTTGATTGTCCAAATAGTTTGAAATATTATTTAAGATTATGAAGATCAATAACTAGAATCAAACAAAATTTTTTATTTCATGCATGTAATTCGATTATATTCACATAACAACTTGCATGCTTTATTTATATAGTTGATATAATTATGATGCATATTAAATTGAATATTTACATATATGATATTTTACATTTTTTATATCTGTTAAGACAAAAAAAATTAAATCTTTCATCAAAATATTAGGTACAAGTTGAGAACGTGATTATTGTCTTCCATTATTTAAGAATAAAAACAAAGTTTTTTCCATTGTAAGGCTAATTGAGTGACTCAGGGCCCTTTTAACCCAATATGTTTTATCTTAAATTAATAATCATATTAAATTAAATTAAATTTGTATGATTTGGATAAGTGACTCATGATCATATGCATTTAAAGGTAAGTTTAGGAATAAAATATAAGATGTTTTTAGCAAAAGTTGTTACCTAACATATCCAGGAGCCCAGGAGTCACATGAGATTTGGTTAATAAGAATGTTATCTACCTAATTTAAATTTATTTGATTTGTTGAGTGACCCAAGATCAATATAATTTAAATGGGACCCTAACTCACTAATGGCATGTTTGGTTCACAGGAATAGAAATTCTATTCCTGATTTATTCCTAAAACTTTCTTATTCCTTTGTTTGGTTAGATAAAAATGTAAGAATACTTAATCATAAGATTAGATATTTCTCAATTTTTAAGAATAGCTAAAGATCATCAAAAG
>JANZLX010000009.1:4794583-4806316 GCA_025531955.1 Erythroxylum orinocense | reverse complement strand
CCATCAAAGATTAATCCAATATGTTAAACCCAAGCAAAGTAAAAATAAGTCAAATAATGTCTTATAAAAGATCCATATTAGAAAAAAAAGATAAATTATTAAACAATTATTCTTCGAATAAGATAATAGGATGATCAACTGTTATATATGAAGTTACATATGTAGAAAATAAAGAATAAAAAAATTAGATTCGTTATTTCTTTTTTAATTGAAAAAAGAATTATTTATTTATTTATATATTAAAACAAGGTAAAGTAAATTAGATTACTTGATTCAATTTGCTTAAGTGCTTCAAGTGTTCCTTTCACTTAAAGAGGAGCATGGGATTTTTCTCAATCAATCTTGTCCACAAACAATAGCTTTCACCATCTTTGAAATAAGAGAGCTACGAAATGAATCAAGCACTCATCCTCTTGTACTAAAAGCCGACTCAGATGCAACAGTGAGAGAATGAACTGCTATATTAGATCTCATTGATTAAAAAAATAATAAAACTATTCTTCTAACATCATTAAATCTTATTTTATCATATTAAAATAATAATAATAAAAACTAATAAACACAAAAAGTTTCATTTTTCTTATTGCAACTTAACGTAGAAAATGTAATTAATATCATAGTAAAACTTCAAATATTATATTATAAAAAAGCGCAGTTGTATAAAAAAATACAATCCCGTAGTCTATTACTAAATCAACTTCTTTTTCATTCCTTTCTAATAAATAAAACTATGTTTGTATTTGTACAAAACAATATTATTATATTTTTATTATTTATTAGCAACTATATTATATATTTTTAAGAACCGGTATTACTTGCTTGTTTAATGTTTATAATATCTCATAAATATCCAAGCTAATATATGTGCCTTAAAGAACTAAAATTGAAGGATTTCTTAATGAATGTATTTTACACTTATTAATTTCTTTAATTAATTTTTAAATAATTATATTACTTTAGTTAATAAATTTTTGTATTAATAATTTAATACATTAATTAATAACTTTAACATATATTAATTACTATTTAAAGTAGAAGTATTTATCATAGCATGTTTAGTTTGGTTGCCTATTTAAAGTAGAAGTATTGATCATAGCATGTTTGGTTTGGTTGCCTATTCTGATTTATTACATATTCTCTTGTTTGGTTGAAAAATAACTTAAAGAATATCTATTCCTAAGAATACCTTTTCCCGAACACGAGGGAATAGCTAAAGATGACATGAGATGAACTTATCTTTACCCATTCTACGCATATCCGGAATAGGTAAACACGTCTCTTTAGCTTCTGGACAATTTCGTCCCTCTCCCACCATCTTCACTCTCACGCTTTTCTCTATCTGTTCTTCATTGTTGTTGCAACCAAGTGGACTGTTGCTGTTGCTAGGGTTTAACAGCTCCATCAATCAAATGGCCACGGTAACAGTAGAGAAGAGAAAGCTAGTATTTGTGAAAGTAGAGGACCTCAAACCTGGTACAACTGGTCACAATCTCACCGTCAAAGTTGTCAGCTCCAAGGTCGTACCTGCCCATAAGCCCCGCCGCGCCTCATCGTCCCTCTCTCAACGACCTCAACCCCCCTCTTGCATCGCTGAATGCCTCGTCAGAGACAATACTGCCTCCATTGTTTTCACTGCCTGCTACGACCAAAGGTTACCGTTTTCGCTTTTACGTGTTCCTTTATTCTAGTTTTTCTTCTTCTTTTGGGATATTGTTGATGTGAGAATGTGACCTTTGAGACCATTTGTTTAGGATTAATGTTAGAATATTCGGACGTAGGGGAACTTTTTATCTGTTTTAGTCCTTGATTTTTTAAGAATGTGGTTTGATTTATCGCATGGTTGTTGTTGTTGGTAGGCTTTTCGGTTTCTAACCTGAAAAGCTATGAAAAGAAACTATTTTTGAGGCAGCTGAAGTGTTAATTTGGCATGTTTAGACCAAGTAATGTTGCCACTAATGTGGGATTTCATTGTTTGAAAGGACTTACTTAAGAACTTTTCCGGTTGTCTGTACCTTTATACTACTGTCCTTCGGAAGCAAACTTGTGTCTCGATATTGATATGATAAAGAACAATATTTAACAATATAGAGAAAATATATAACTTGGTTTAAAATTTCTTTTCTGCATGCTTTGTTTTAATGAACCATGCATTAGGAATTCACACAACAGCTATTTGTGGTTTAATGTTTTAACCGCCAGGGGGCTTGGCCAGATGGTAGGGAGGTAGGAGTGCCTTCTCATCTAACAGGTTTAGAATCTTTGTAGCCTTGTAGGTACAAGGGGATGAGGAGTGTTTGTAATTATCCCAATCTGATGTACCAAAAAAGAATAGTCCATTTTCTCGTCTGTTTTGTCAAGGTGATCAGGAGTGCTTTTAATCGACATGTCTTTATGCTAGTTACTTGTTAAGTTTATTTAATCCCGGTTAATTACTTGTTGCATGTAAACTCTTGGGCTTATGTTCATCTAGGCCTCAAGACTAGTTGCTTTAATCAGCGAAATTATGGTTGCTTAATTAGCTTGCACATCAATGAACTAAATTTACTCTTGCTTAGATATGCGAATTGTTTATGGGAGCTGAACTTGACTTTGACTTGCTATAGCAGCATTTAGGAAGTTGCGATAGTGGGTTAAAGTCTTTTTTATTTGATTGCCTGTGCCATTTTCAGTTTTAGCTTCTCTAGTCTGTCTTTGTGCTAACAAAGGTTTTGATGAATGTTTTATATACAGTTGATATCATGAAGCCTGGAGCCACCGTTATTATGCGTAATGCAAAAATTGACATGTTCAAGGGATCTATGCGGCTTGCAGTTGACAAGTGGGGACGCATTGAGGTTGCAGAACCTGCAAACTTCACAGTTAAAGAAAGCAACAATCTCTCCCTGGTTGAGTATGAACTGGTTACTGTTCAAGCTTGATTAAAAGTGTATTTCTGAATCATTCAGTAGCCTAATATATGGTTACTGTTCAAGCTTGATTAAAAGTGAATATTTCTGAATCATTCAGTAGCTTAATATTATCACCTGGATAAGCTATTGAGACAATTTTCAGTATGGTAGAATGTGACTTCAGGTATGGTACAGAATTTAGTCAGTGCTTGTTGCCTGCATAATTGTCAGCTTGGGAATGATATCTGATTGATTTAGCCCAATTCTACTAGCTGTTTTTATCAAACTCAATACTATATGTTCTGTGAGCTGGTGAAGAAGGATAATGTTATTTCATACGTTGAATGAAAAGAAATGGAGACGTCTTAGTAAACAATGTCATGGCAAATGTCAAACCTAAACAAGCAAAGCTGACGTTAGTACATCTTAAATGGCTTTGGTGGCAGAATTCTGTTCACGAAAGGAAATTGCAGCAAACAGGCTTCGGCGTACAAATAGTTAAAGGCCAAGTGTACTTGAAGAACTCGAAAGAGACAACAATTATTTTAAGTTAAAATAACCTTTGTTTAATCTCGAGTTACAATATTAATATTGGGTAAATTTAAGAGTGGTAGGCTCGTAGACTGGCAACATCTTTCATGAAATTAGGAAATTTGCTGAAACTTTTCATGCACTAATGTTATTTCAATGCTACTAGACGCTTTCTTCAGGCTGAAACAATACATCATTATATGGCTGCATATTCATGCATGAGCCACCTCTTGAAACCAAAATCTTGAACAAATAGAAAAGGTGCAACTCGTAGTCAAGTACTACTCCAACGAATTACAAAAATATTATCAACAAAAGCAAATACAAAATAGAGGAAACGAGATATCAAAAATAGTTCTTCTCGGGTCAGAATTGCCAACAAATTCTTACAGCCCTAAACACGGAAAACAGAACATCAGAATGATGACAAAAGTCTCAATATAAAATGCATAATGCAATAAATCAGAGCAGCAAGCAAAATCTAACCGCGAAGGATGAACATAATGCCTGATGTGAGAGCAAACGCACGACTAAATTGAATGGTAGAATTATTTTTAAAAAAATCAGCAAAAGTAATAACAAGAACTTGGTTCCAATGTTTTTCTCTCACTTTTGCTTGGCCCAACACATGTATACCAAGGAAGAATAGGAAATGCTAAATTCAATTGCGGTAAACTTAGGCCCAATAATACAATATGCTCAAGTTCATTATCTATCTGGTTTAACACAACTTATTGTGTAAAGAAATAACTAACCGCTGATGCAAAAGGATACGTGCATGTGCGAAACGTGGATAGCTAATGCACTAATGAGGAGTTGTATATATGTGTCAGACATTGTTCACGTTATTCACAACCCTCAATTGAAGCAAAGGTATTAGAATAATAGAAGGGCAATTCTTATAGAAATTTGCATAGACAGCTCGTTCCCTATTTCTGAATTAGCAATCTTCATTTCATAGTGGTGAACAAAATTTTAAAATTCTTAAAAATCAATTGAACGGTCATTAAATACCGTAGATGAAAATGAATAAAACACTAGATGTCAGTATCCTTTAATAATAATGAAATAGCAGAACTGAAAAGAAACTACTACAAAGTAAAAACTAATCTTGTTCAAATCTTTTGTACATTAATCCAGTTGAACTACATCGTCATAAAGTAGTAGTGTTAGGAAGGAGGGAATGACAGGAAAGCCAGCGTAATTTATTAAGCATCTGGAAGCTTGAAAAATCAAACTCGTCCTTTCAGCAGCAGACTCAAAACTTCTAGATATTGATTTTGTACTAATACTTGCTTCAGTCCACTGATCATTCATCACACATCATCATTGCAAGCTGATTGAATAAAAATAATCAGTATGTCCTGTAATAATCAGACTGATTCTTTTTTTCCTTTTTTCAGTAGATTGAAACAAGCTAACAGCTCATGCATAGTTTACTGTGAATACGAGCGCGGATGAAAATAGATGACTTTGCAATCAATGTTTAGGCAAATGCAAATCCCACACGCAGGGTAATTCATTCTGGGTAATTCAAAACACAAAGATCACACATCTTAACTCTATTTATGCTTGTACAATAGAAATGCTCTGCCTTGTACACCGAAATGAAATCAGATACTTCCTACTTGCTTAAATGATGGGCATTAATAAATGGAGGTTGTGTCATCATTGCTTCTCCATCTTCATCTAGTCTTGACTCTTCCTACAAGATGAAAGGAGAGTAGCATGCACATACTAAACCAGTCAAATGACAAAAAGGAAATGGAAAAACCCTATGGTTTTCAAGTGATAATGGATAAAGATGGAAGAGATTGGTTATAGTTTCTGCAAATGAATTCAACATGATGCGCTGACATACTTCCCTTATGAAAAGGTGAAAAAGGCAATGTCATGAAAAGAGAGAACAACCAGGCACTCATAATGCAGTTAATACATATAGCTGCTAAATTTTTCACTTCAGTGAATCTCTATAGGCATCGTAAATTGTATTCATTGGTATCTAGTTACAGATATGCACAAAAACTACCTTACTTGCAACTTAGCATGAAACACATGAAAATCAAGAGTGAAAAGAATCAAAGAAGCCCGATAAAAGGCCAAGGTTAAAACATACGGAAGCTTGAAACCAGAAGCTTATGCATAACAGTAATACACAATAGCCACAAGTGTTCGCCTGAAAATCTATTAACAAGCACAAGCAAACAAGCGAGGATATATTCAAAACTTGAATATTGAAAATAATTAGTTTTCTTAAAAAATCCACATCCTGATTTCTACTCAGTTACTCCACCATTCAAAAGAAATAATTTTTCCATACACAAAACGAAGGACCAACAAATTAACCATCCAGTCAAAGTCTAAAATCAAACATAAGCAAAATAACTCAAGTTGTGGAGAGAGATTCAAAACAGAAACTATACCCTCGGGAAGCCAGCCATAAGAGCGGCGAGAAATGGAGAGCATAGAAGTCATCAAAGCAGAAGCAGTAGCATTGTGATACGGCATCATCGATTCTACAGCGAAGCTCAATTGCGCCGGACGCCTTCAATCACCAAAAACAAAAATTAGTACAGTTTAACACTGCTATTATTGAATTGATATGCATTCAGTCAGTGACATCGACCTGATTACGCGCTGAGAAAGAGGGCTGGTCGGGGAAGCTCGCAACGGACGAGGCGCAGTGGAAGCTTTGGGTTTGGATGCTATGCGGCTTAACATGTGGCGGCCGGAGCTTGACCGGAAAATGGACAGGGCGGCGGACGAGGACGTCATTTTAAAATGCGCTTTCGGTGATCTAAGACAGGAACTACTAATCTATGTATAAAAATTGGGACTGTGTTTGAAATGAGTGAGTGAGGAGGAACATGGATTTTAACCACTATCAAAATCAATTAAATTAGGGTTTTAGGTGGATGGCCGAAGAGGGGAGAAGGGAAGGTTAGAAATTTTTTTTATTAAAATGTGACGTGGATTTAACATGGTACATGACGGCTTACATTTACTGTAACACAGCTGACGTGGCTTGTAATGTCAACGGAGTTATTAATGTTAGATTATATTTGAAAAAATTGAAAATTTAAGTATTTAATTGCCACTTTTTAAAAATCGAGTCATAATTACAAAATTGTGTAAAGTTTAGTTTTTTAGTAATTAACCTAAAATTAAAAAATTTAAAACATGATTGAAATAGATTTTTTTTACTTATCGAAGAATTTAAATTTTAATTAAAAAATATTGTTAAATAAAAATTAAATGATTTATTTTACTTTATAAAAAATTATTAATTTATGAAAATTAGCTAATTAATTAATAAATTGATCAATTTTTAACAACACAAATTATTAAAATAAATTAAATCAAAAAATTTAAAACTAAACTAAAAATTAAATAATTCAAAATTTTTACAATTAAACTGACCAAACCAGTACAATTTTTTAATCGTAAGTGAAAAGACTTTAGAATGAAAATATAATATTATCCTCAAATCAACATTACCTAATTGTTTAGTATTCAGAAAAGTCCTCGAGATCTTTTTTTGACAAAATTGAGTTAAAGTCGACATAATTCTTTTTATAAATTTAACTGGGAAAAATTAAATTCTTTTTATAAATTTAACTGGGAAAAATTAAATTTTTTTTTGATAAATTTACTAGCTCACTTTTGTGATTGAACTATTGTAGAAATAATACTTATCGTTCAAATTCAAAATATTATAACCTGGCATTAACAATTTTGGAATCATAATTACTTTTTTTCTAATATTTAAAAAACTAAATTGGAAAAATAAGATGTTTAAGGTTTAAAAGGTTTAACTAATATTAGATTATCATAAAATTGGCTAAAAATTGAACAAAATTAAATAATTTAAAATATAATTGAAAGAGAATAATCATACTCATTGAAAATTTTGAAGTTTAATTGAAAAAAGAGATTGTTAAATAAAAATTAAGTGATTTATTTTGGTTTATAAGAACTTAGTTAATAAATAAATTTATCAGTTTTAAACAATAAAAGTTATTAAAGCAAATAAAAGGGAAACATTAAAAATTGAACGACTCAAGATTTTTACGATTTGACCGGTTAAATCATATGAGCTTTTTAATTATTGTTTTTTTCAATCTTTTGTCAAAATCATGAATACCAATTAATGAAATGACAAAGCTTTATTTCTCTTTATGTCGTGATGTTGTTGTTCATTCTTAAAAACTTCTGTCTTGGTCTCACATTTAGGTTTAACCCTTATTCCTAATTCTATCTCTCAATTGTAATTATTTGTTATTATTTTACAATCATAAATCATCCATCATAATTAAAGGATTGTTGCATTATTTTAAGAAGGTGGGTTTCATTTTAGTTTTGCATTTTATTGTAGATTCCTTGCTTTAAGTTAATGGAATCATAGTCTTCTTAGTGAATGTTTCATAAGATTTCTATTAAAGGGAAGATATCATAGAAAGAGATAATGGAAAGAGAGGAACATAGGAAGAAAAAAGAAAGACAAAAATTGAAAAATCTAGAAAATACTTTTGTATTCTTTTTATAATCATTCTATGGTTATATATAATGGAGCATGCCAAATGCACCAAAAAATAAGATCTAACTTTGCACTACTAAATTTATAGTTGTGAGTAGAGATTGTATCAACAAAGAGTGTGTGTGTGTAGCTTTTGTAATGAAAAGAATCGATGTTTAGGATAAGGAGAGTAAGAAAACAAAGTAAAATTGAAGTAATGAAAGCAAATCAAATTAAACAACATGAAAGTGAAAAAATTGATGAACGAGTTTGGAATCCGATTTTTGGGTTAATCTCAGCCTAACCACAAATAAGCATACTTAATCGTCTTGTTATAACACCTCTTTTAGAAACTATTAACCATAAGTTAATAACAAGTTCTGTTAACTCTGGTTTTTCTTTAGGTCGTGTTTGATCAAAATAAGTTCTTTGACTAAACCTAGCTATCAAACAACTTAGAATAAACTCTCTAGTTTTAATAGGACAACAACATTATAAACTAGGAAAATAGAATAATCTAGGCAACAATTGCACAAACTCGTGCCATTTAATCTATGTTATGTTATCTCTAATAATTCATCACCATTAGTTTACCATAAAGGAATTGAAAATACAACTATTACGTATTATATTCTATATTCTAGCAATGGGTTCATGTATAAACAATTTATTGAGAATGAGAATATTAATCATTCGTACATAAATACCCAAAATATTAAGCTAAGAATAACATCAACAATTTCTCGAGAGAGAGAGAGAGAATCAACAATACACAATGAAGAAATGCCCAAATGTGTTCTTCAACTTTGATTTCCCCTTTGAAGTAGAAAAAGGAAGATTAGCCCTCCATATATCCCAAAGAAGTAAGAGCTATATCTCCTCTTATGGTCCAAAAACAATTCAAGTTATGTTTGTCTGCTTAAATGTCTATTTATAGCAAAAATTATACGTTTGGGACGATGCACAATTTGAATGCATGGCCAACTACAAGATACACGACCGTGTATAATCATATGCATCACAAAACACCCATTTTATGATTATACACAGTCGTGTATATTGTAGTTAATTTTGAATTCTTCATTTTCTTGCATTTGCTTGTCCCATCTTCACCTTAATCCATCTCCTTCACATTCCATAAAGATAAATGAGTTTGAACATCAAGAAAGATGACTTAAGGAACATGCTTTTAACTCATTTTAGCTCTTATGCTTCCAACTTGTACCTAAAACCAAATATGAACCGAAATGAGTATCTTTAGCATTTCATAACATTAATCGCTAAATGTTATGAAGTAAATGTATAATCAATTAAGCACATGTCAAGTTCCCCCACACTTAGCTTTTGACTGTCCTCGAACAAAATAACGAAATAAAAGTCACAAACCAAAATACTTCACATTTTCCATATTTCCCAAGAAATAGATAGTCATAAAAAAGATAAATAACTTTCAAAACCATGGAAGAACTAAACATTAAATTCCTCTACTTATGATTAATCAACAACCATTCCCTTCAGAAATCGAGCAATCTAAGAGTAGACTTTAACAAATGTGTTTAAGAATAAGATAGATCTATAGGTACACTCAAACATCATTCATAATCAAGATATTCTATAACTTTGCATATCATTTCAGTTCTCCACCATTAGGATTCACACGCATAATCATAAATAAAAGGACTTTTGAAGGTTGTAATGTGGGAAAAGGATAAATTGAGATGTATTTGGATAGTGTAGTTCAAAAGTTATCAAAGCTAGTGAGGCAAGAAAAACACTCAATGTAACATTAAGAGCAAAAACTATCATTCACTCAAAACTAAGTACCATTAGCTATCATGATGCAAAAACTATGGTTCACAGCTCATATTCAAGCTTTTACACCATAAATGTAGCGCCTCCTTATCACAGGGTATGCACCAGGACGACCGAAGGTTATTCCGGTATATATCCTACGATAAGAGCGAACTACGATCGATCACTACATTCTCTTTGTTAGCAGTATCCATCGCCAGTCATAGCTGGCAATATCTTAGCTTTACAATATTATCTCCAAGGTATATAATATTCGTTGTTTGCGTGATCTCAGTAGCGTGGATATCTACACAAGATTGTAACATCATCTCATTAAGAAAACGGTTGCGCGGTTAGAGAAGAATAATATGTAGTTCCAAATATTAGGCGTGATTATAGCTAGGATCAGTTTACATATAAATGTGTATATATATGTACTCAGTAGTTGAATACAATTGAGTTAAATTGAAACCTCCAATCGAATTCTTGTTTATTTACATGGTATCAGAGCCTAACATGGACTCGTCAACTTCCCAGCAATCCACAAATTTTCCTTCGTCTTCTCCACTTCAAAATCAGGTTACCCATTGTTCCAATCTCGCCCTTCCTACTGTTAACACTACACTACCACATGCCCAGCTAACCTTTTCCATTAAATTGAGACCAACAAATTACTTGATCTGGAAAACTTAATTCGAGTCGATTATAAGGTGCTATAATCTCCCATCTCACGTAGATGGCATTGCTCCACCTGAGCCATTACTTATGAACTCCACAACTAACGCCTTGGAACCTAATCCTGTATATGTGTAGTGGGTTCAACAAGATCAGTTGCTTCTCAGGTGGATCCTCTCCTCCCTCACCGAAAAGACTTTTCCTTATGTCACCGGTCTTGATACTTTTTTTGAGGCGTGGAAGGCTCTCGCTGAAGCTTTTGGTGTAGGGTCAAGTGCCAGGCAAGTTCAATTACATATGGCACTCCAAAATCTATCACCAGATGACAAACCAATGGCACAATTTCTTAGGGAAGCCAAATCCATTGCTGACGAGCTTGCAGATTCAGGCACTCCCATCAGTCCAGCTGAATTCAACGCTAACATTTTTAGATTGTTGCCCCCTGATTATCACTCTATTGTTGCCTCACTAAGTGCCAAGAAAACTCCGGTCTCCTTTTCTAATTTATCAGGCAGACTGATTGCACATGAAATTCTTCTACAAAATTCTAAAAAGTCTAGTCCTGCTGTCGCCAATATGACCAGACATAACAACAATCAATATCGCCAGACCACAGGTGCTTTTCAAAAGAACAATCATAAAGGAAAGGGTGGTACCTTCAACAACAACAACAACAAGAGGCGCTGGTTTCCTAATCCCTGCCAAATTTGCAATCTCAACAATCATCAAGCGAACACCTGTAGGAAGCGCTTTGATCAGAACTATACATGTAACATCCTGTTCTCCTACAAAGGGTTTGAACCTTAGAAATTTGATACATGTGAGATCAATTAGGGAAATTAGGAAAATACATTTAATACTCATCCATTATATAAGGTGTACATGCACATGAATAGTGAATATTTGCACATAACAATAATTGTACATGCATTCATTAACATTCCGGGTATAATTGTTAATAAATGTAATTGTTATTGAGAATTGTGAATTTGGTATTGAAAATTGATTTGAAAAGTGATCTTGTGGATTTAGCAATTTTGGAGAATTTTAGAAAATTTTTCTAAAAATTTTCGAGGTAATTTTTGGACTAGGAAAAATGTCAAGTGGCAGACCAATTGATTAATGGTAGTAGAAATTACTGTCAATTGGCAATCGAAAATTTGATACATGACTTTAGAAATTATTGACAAGTGTTATTCATTGAAAATTGGGTTTGAATGGATTAATTTAATAGGTAATATAGTTGGCTCCATGGAAAATTTGACATGTGGCAAGTGACAAGTGTCACTTGCCAAGCCATATCTTATAAATGACCAATTGTTTAATGTTTGA
>JANZLX010000009.1:4769501-4784010 GCA_025531955.1 Erythroxylum orinocense | reverse complement strand
TCTCCCCCGACCCAAATTCCCCCCCCCCCCCAAGTTTGACCCAAAGTTTTTCACCTCCCATCGCCGACTTCACTTCACCCTCCTCACACAACCGCCGACCACCACTCCTTCATGCACCTTTGATTTCACCAAAGCCCTCTACTCTGTCAATGCCTAATCTTTGAATTTCGGCCAATCTGAGAATTTCGAATTTCTTTCCATTTTTTTTCTTCTTTTTGATTCCTTTTCGTCTTTATGGTATTGAAGACCATATGTGAACATTTATAACACAATTCCATTAATTTTTGGATACCAGTTTCAATACATCAATCAAACTTAAGTCCAAAATATATGCATTTTATTTGACTTAACAAATTCTCTCACACCGAACCTTTGCTCGCCCTCGAGCAACATATCAAACCATTATATTCAATCAATTCATCCTTCAGAAATCAAGTGCACACAATCCATCAACTTAGGCTAGTAAGTTTGAATTTGCAACACATATCATAATTGGTTTTCACCAATGCAAATAAACAAAGTCAATTTTCGTAGGTTTCTGGTTTGGAGGGATGACCGCACATTGATTTCTTTGGCTTTTATGGTTTATGTCTTCTGCAATTCTCAAGTAGGCTATCGTAGGATTTAGGATTATTGGAATGTTGCAACTTTAATTCTTATTGCTGTTATGTTTCTACATAGGTTCAATTAGGAGTTTTCGTTATTTTCATTAAAAACCAAGGATGGAGATTGTTTCTTTTGTTATTTCTTTGGATTTCAATTCAAGTATGAGTAGCTAGATCTTCTTATGTTGGTTGAGAGATCTATGTTACATGTTATTATGGTGAAATTTTCTGGATACTTTTTATAATTATGGATGAACATTGGATATTTTCATATTTGTTTTTTGTAATTGAATTTGTTAATTTCTAGGTGTGCAATTAGGGATTAATTAGTTCAATCGCTAAGTTAACGAAATCTGACGTTCAATTTTGGTAACCATAAGTAGCAATTAGGATTAACTTCTCTACGTTAGAGTTGGAAAATTCTAAGAAAATATCCACTTGATTGATTGCATGTCGTACATGTTTATCACCTATCATTGGTTCTTGATTCTTAATGCTATTATTCAATTTACCTATGATCGTATCTAGGTTATTGTTTAATAAGATTGCTAGAATACATGTTTCTAGTCATTACATTTAAGAGAAACTTCCCCCAATGAATGTTTATTAATGATTGAAATTTTATGTCGAGGATCCATAATAGCATGGTAACATCGGTGACCGAAACCAAGGTATTTTTCAGATTTAATTATTACTTTTGATTTGTGATTTTTCCTTTGATTTTACTATTATTGTCGTGAATCAAAACCCCCTTTATTTTTGTTATTTGTCTCGTTTGAACTAGCTAACCTTTACCGTTAAAAATTTCTCGTGGGAACGATATCTACTTACCGCTACTATATTAATTTATTTAACGGAAGAGATTTCTTTTATATTTGATTGCAGGCGACAGCATCACCACAAATGGTCATAGGTGAAATTTGATTCCAATCCATATGGTTGTCTACGTGTTCATAATATAGCCACGTAGATGTCTAAATGTCATTTTAAAGTTTGCTCCTTTAGTCACGTCAATAAAATTTAGTGGAGCTTATCTTTTAACCTAAGTGGTACGATTTTTGAAAGGTTTATCACTAAATTAAAAATTAAAAAATTTAGCACTAAAAATGAAAAAAAAATTCTAAAAGTTTGGCATTATAAAATTTATTGTCCCTTAATTACTCAACCCTCCATTTTCTTTCAAAGATTTTAAACACAACATCTTTAATAAAAACTTTACCTAAAACCATTTCAAAATTAAAGGTATTTTGATGATCAAAAGGACTTTCTTTAAAACCTTTCCAAAATTAAGGGATAACAGATTTTACAGTGCCAAAATTCTTTTTAATTATGATAATAATATGCATTGTTCCCTAAATGTTAATAATCCTATAATGATTAAGCACCTAATTTATTGTATTGATCCATATAAAGTTATTAGAAAGATTACAATGATTCGATACATCTTGAAGTGCTTGATTCTTCCTTACTGTTAGTTCTGAACTTGAATTTCCTTAAAATGTAATTGAATTGTACTTGGCACTTCCATTTAGCTCATTTGGGCCCCTTTGACAATTTTGCCCATTAAATAACTTTGCTCTTCCATGAAACATGATCTTTCACACATTGCTTGATTCTTTAACCTATTATTTTTAATAATATCACCAAAAATAACAACATTAGTAGCAAAAATATTATTATCATAAAAATATGGGTTAAAACCTCAATTGGTCCAATAAAAGTCCTAAAGAAAAAGCAATAAATGAAAGTCCATATAAGTGAACATAATGAAATTCTTTTATTTTAGTGTATAATGATTCTAAGAAGATGGATAGTATAGATAGGACCTTAGGAGATTAGAGAACAAGATCAAGATCAAGATTTAAAGTCAATTGCAAAAAATGACATGATAAAGATAATAGTTATGTGTAGAAAAAGTTATTGGGGGACATGCATCAGGATCTTTTTATGTTAAAACTTATAAGCTTAATCATAAATGGGCAAAGTTTATGAGAATGATAAGTTTGTATATAAATGAGTTATGGAAAAGTTTTTTTAATTTTTTTCAAATCTCGCAACTTCAGTGAGATTTTAACTGATTGTTGATGATTATTAAATATATTAAGATTTCTCCCAGTTTGATTTTTTTTCACATTAATTTTATAAAATTATCATTTATTCTTATGATAAATATCATATTTATATTTTAAAGTAGAAGTTATGTAATAATTTAAAATATTATATAAGCATAATCAATGAAATTAAAAATAAATTAGGTTAAAATTGAGGATTATTATTTCATAATGGCGAAAGAATGTCAAAAGAAGATAAAACAGGAAAATGAGGGTACGACCCGGGAGAAAGAGGCGTTTAGCCCGAAACCCGAATCTCTTCATTTTGGGTACTCTGTCACTCTCTAGGGTTATAGCAAGTTTGGCATTTGAGGTTTTAGGATTTGTAATATTAGAACCTTCAACTTCAATGGCTTCCCTCTTCAAGGTACGCACTGTTGTTCCTCCACACGTAGTTATTAGTTCTCAATTGCTTGGCTTTAAGAAAAATTAAATTTGGTTGATGTTGTCAGGATCCAAACAAACTATCTGTGTATAGGGACAGAAGATTTCCCGGTTCTCAAGAGGAATTCGAGCATGCGCTTCTGACATCATCAACTGTTTACATTGGAAACATGTCTTTCTACACAACGGAAGAACAAATTTACGAGCTTTTCTCTCGAGCTGGAGAGATTAAGAAGATCATTATGGGATTGGATAAGAACACCAAAACTCCTTGTGGCTTTTGTTTCGTTTTGTATGTTTTATTATTCCTCACATTATGATGTGTTTTTGTTACTTGTTTTTTGATGGGTTTGGTTTCGGCTTCTATACCATGAACATTGCCTTCTTCCCCATTTCTTTTTCTTTTCTCAATCTTTTGTTAGTTTCTTTTTGGATGAGTAAGAATTCACTAATGGAGTTTTAGGTAGACTCAAACTCAAGCGCGACAATTGAAAAAGATAAAAAATAACTTTCTTGTACATGTTCCACGTTCTTTAATTTATTGCGTGGAAATTATATGACAACCTACCAACGTCACTATAGTTTTATTTTAAACATCTGAAAGAGCTTAAATAGAGTTTTCCCTATTCTAAAGCCTGTATGATTTGCTTCTTTAGGGGAAAACATGGAAATAGGTTTTAATATTGGGGATCTTAGTTGGTTTTTGCACTTGTGTGTTATCAGATTTTATTCTAGGGAAGACACAGAGGATGCAGTAAAATATTTAAGTGGAACTATTCTTGATGATCGTCCTATACGTGTGGATTTTGATTGGGGTTTTCAAGAAGGAAGGCAATGGGGCCGTGGTAGAAGTGGTGGACAGGTGATAGTTCTGTTCTGGCTAGCAATTGTGAACATGTTTGATTTTGCTTACATACATTATCTGTTTTTCCTGTATTATTACAGGTGCGTGATGAATATCGTACAGATTATGATCCTGATATCCTTTATTTACCAAGTGTTCTCAATGTTATTCATCTTGTCCTGAAGATGTGAGCAGTGTTAAAAATATTGCTGACCCACTATGAGATTGGCAGTTTACCGTCTGATTGAAAATGTCCAAATGCTTAAAGCATAGATTTTCTGGACTTTCACGTTCATTTTTTATGTACTATACACAAGCTGAAACTACATTTCTGTCTTCCGGAAATTGTGAGAAGTGGGATCAATCTAGAAGTATATGGACCTAGATGATGTTACAGTTCGAGTAGATCAAGTTAACGGTTATTTTCTTCCAAATGACTTTCATATGGGTTGGCAAGTGTATTTTAGACTGGTAATTGTAATCATTGTCATCTGTGCTATCTTTGGCTTACTGGGATCAATGTCTTTTTGTGGTTCTGGATTGTGTCCTTAATTTATCTAGGTCTATCTTCTATAAAACTTGGCTGATTGCATTCCTTGAATATGAATACTTCCTTCTATGTTTATTCGCATCTCTGATGATTTGGAACTCCTCACTAATACACTGTAGAGTAGGCCAGATTTGCTTATTGTGCTTGTTAGTTATCCACATATTTTAAATGTCGTTGGTCTTCTTACCTTATGTTAGCACTAAAGGGGCATGATTCTATTGAGTATTTAGTTGACTTGTTTCCAATATACATGAATGAATTTCATTTTTCCTGAGATAAGCCTAACTGTTTTGCCTAGTCAGAGTTCCTTTTAAAATGGGCTGATAGCTTTGGGTTGGCACCCCATTTGCACAGACATTTAGCTACATACTACTGCTATTGACTTGTGCAGTGTTAGACTAACATGGATATTTGGTATATTCAAGCTCCATTTATGAATGATTTCATTTAGTAACTGGATCATGGTTGAAATACGCGGACTTGTTGACCAATTCATCTTTGATTTAAAATCAGTTGAAAAAGGTCCACGTCTCCTTTCAGTTTTCTTAACATGTTGTACGCAGAGGTGGTTATGGAAAGTTAATTCAGCAAGAGCTAGAGGCACAAAGACAACTTGTTGATTACGGTGCTGGATCATTTGGTTCTTTCCCTCCAATTATGCCATCTCATTGTAAGTTGTTGCTAGTATATGAAAATTCCACTTATGAGTTATAATCATGTAATATGTGGTTGTGTTTGTTAATTTTCATCCTGACAGGAGTGAAAAATGAAAATCCAAAACATATTAAATGAACTAATCTTGATACTTGCAACTTAACTTGCCTAGATGGAAGGCTTATTTAAGACTCTGCAAACCTTGTAAGGCTGTCAGGTCTTTGTGAATAAGCATATAGGGTTGGATAAACTCCATATGTACACAGGTAGGAGCGTTCCTCTCACTTCATATTCATTGCATTATAACTGAAGAATCTAGAGTGAAACTAAAACTAATATGTTGTCTCCAGTAAGTACAATTGATATTGGAAATGATAAGTACCACTTGAAAACAATGCTTACATACAACTAATAAACTATGGGTAACAGATAGTTGCTCTTACATTTGAAACTTTAACAAACAAAGCATTGCTTGCATGTACCAAGGCTGAGTTATTCACCAAATGAGCCTGGATTGCCTTCTCTCCAAATATATATATGAACAAATATTATGAAGTTCTATCTCTAACAAAATGGGAAATTTAAAGCCATCATATGAGCAATATATTTTAAGATTGACTTTGAAAAATTGAGATTTAAATGAGAATGATATTGATGAACAAATATTAATAATATATTTTACATTGTAAAGAAAAAGAAATGCCTTATTCTTCTATACTTTTTAGATCCTTGATTTTGATTTATGGTGTTTCTTTTATTTGCAATCTATTTTCTGGTTGTATTATAGATGCCCATTTATTCTAAGTTGTAATATGATGAAGTTCAAATCTAGGAAGGCATGCTTTGTCGTTTTGTATTTTTTGTGATTGTTTTAACATTTTAAAGTGTTTTTATTCTTTTATAAAGTCTAATCGAAACTATCTAGTGTGATCTCTTCTTTTACTCAGATTGATAGTCTGGGTCAGATCTGAAATTTTTAATCATGCAGATGGTAGACATGGTGGAGGCCATGGTCACGGCAATTCTCATCGTCATGGTAGAGGTACTCTCTCTCTCTCTCTCTCTCTCTCTCTCTGTGTGTGTGTGTGTGTGTGTGTGTGTAGGCTTAGTAAGAGAATTATACAAAATGGGCAAATTATACATTATTGCATTGTATCGGCCTTGCTTTGATTTTAAATTGTATCAGGCTAGCTTTGATTTTTAATCTGTATCAGCCTTGCTCTGATTTTTAGACCTTTGTTATGGTCCTATAACAATTCATTCAATCTGTGACATTTTGGTGAAGCAGATTATCACCGAAAACGATACAGGGATGATGACCGACATGCACATGAAACTTCAAAAAGAAACTCAGATCATGAATCAAGGAGGAATTCTGATCCTGATTCCCGCCCGGTAACTTTTTAAGTTTAATGGATTAAAATTGTTTCCTAATCATGCCAATTTTGCAAGTGATTTCAAACCATATGACTCCTTTTTCTGCGAATTACTGATTTGAATTCATTGGGGTGACTGCTTAGTTACCCAAAATTCTCACACACATATATATGTATGTATGTATGTATGTATGTATGTATGTATGTATGTATGTATGTATCTTAAGAAATCTTACATGCAGTTGCAGAAATCATTGTTTCTTTCATGTTATAGGAGAAGAATCCTCGTTTCCGAGAGAGCGGTGACTCTGATGATGAGGATGAAGATCAGAGAAAGCAACGATCTTAGCCTACTCTTCATTTATACTTCGTAAGGTGTTTATTATACTTATAAATTGTTGTACTGAAACCTTGGAAGGATAAAACTTTGTACTCTTTTTTGGTCTCCACGTAAATTTGACTGATGGGCCATTACTAGATCTTCTCAAGACTATGTACAGATATGGGAGCACAAGATTGGTTTCAGATCAAACAGTCCTTTTTCTGTTTAGCATGCCCAAGCTTTTATTCTTGATGTTGGAACTCTGTGAGGCTTCTAGTGGCCTCGTGTTGTCTGTTTACTCAGCAAGCGTATTATCATTAATCTGCATTAACTTGTGTAGAACTGACAATGGAAATTTTACGTGGCTACATGGTCTTTTTACAATGAGCATGCGTGGAGGGAATGAGGCAATGATATATTTTATGCTAATTTTCTACGATTTTATGAAAATAGGGGTTCAAAATTGAGTTGTTGCATGATTAAGTATACCTAATTTTTACATTTTTAAGATAAAATATTAAATCGAAGGAGCAATGGTATCAGTGGTGCTTACAAGAGAATACTGAGGCCATGAGGCTATGCCCAAGGAAGAGAATTAATGAAGCTAGAAAATGGAATAAGCTAATTCTAGGATTAGGCACAAGCTTCTTCTATATTCCTCTTTTACATCGCATCAATGTTATAACCTAATGCAACTCGAAAGATTTGTCTACTTTACGTTTGAGTTGAACCTTGTTTGCCAATTCAATAACTATGGGCCAATCATGCACTAAGCATTGTTGGTTGCAGAGTTTTAGCATCTTGCTCCATATTAGTCCTGTGAATTGGCGCTCAAATAACAGATGATTGAGGGATTCAGGTTTTTGGTTATAGAGAGTACATTTTTGGTTGTTGAATGAGTCAAAGGGGGGTGTTTGGTAGATAGCGATCAAGTGCTATTTCAACTGTTTAAAGAGTATTAGTTGTTTGACTATGTCAAATAGCTAGTATACTTGTTTAGTTAGGAACTGATTGAGTTGACTGATTTAATCCATCAAATTATTTTTTTGTAAAGTTATTTGGGAGTAGCGTTTCAGCCTATCAGCTAAAAAAAAAATCTTACTCTGATAATTGTGCCCTCAAACTTAATTCTTATCTTAAGCAACTAATAGCCCTTTTATTTTTTATTAGTTGTTAACTCTAATAAAAAAATATTACTCAAAGATAATAATAATAATAATTATTATTGTTGTTGTTTATTATTATATATCCTATGTTTTTATTAGAATTAGAAACTTAATATGTTTTTATTAGAATTAGAAACTTAATTTCTGTAAAATTAAATACTTAAAATTTAAATTCTTATAAAAATATTTATGTTCTTATAATTTTTTTAAGTAATGTTCTCATTGGTCATTTTACATATAAACAACTAATCATAAATAACTAATTTTACTAAACATCTTTAATAAACAGCTGATATTATCCGCTGGTCAAATCAACTGATATAATTAGCTATAAGTTAATAGCTAATAAAATTAGCTAACAGCTAATACAATTAGTTGATTGCCAAACAGGGCTAAAGTATTCTTAGCCAAAGCATATCTTTAGGTATATTGTTTAGGCACTATATAAGGTTTTCCATTCCATAAACAAGAAGTTTTGAACATGATTTGTTAGTAAACTTGCCAGATATGTATCTCAACCAGGTATCTTCATTCTTGGGATTGGCTTGATAGGTAGGAATAGTACCAAGATTTCTCATATAGCTCCATATAAGATCAATTGGCCATGACCATCTACATCCTTGAATGTTAGAGCTAATTTTTAAGGATTCTGGAATGTTTGCCATCAGCAGTCTAGCATTAGGTCCATGTGGGGAGTCTAATATGTGCTAATTTTCATACCAAATCGGGGTTTTCTCTCCATTCCCCTTTATTACTACATTAAATTTATCTCTCTTTTTTGAAGTCTACATTAGTGTCCATGATATGTTAGTAGAGTTGAATTTTTCATAAGCCTAGCCTTTTTGAGACTTTAATGTGCATCCATTGCACTTAAAGGGATTCTTGATCTATAAAGAGCTTCTATATTATCTTTGTTAACAAAACCTATTGTTTTGATAGCTTTAATCCACATTCCCACTTGGTCCTTAGGATTACAAAACTTTTGCTTCTTTGAATTTGGCCTTGTTGCTACATTTTGTAAGTTTTTAAACACTTTTTCAATGGCTTTGCTTATATCGGTAGGGAGGAAGAGACGAGAACATTAGTAAACCAACAAGTTGCAAAGAACATATTTTATTAGTTCTAATCTCCTAATAATGGTAGGAAAATTTCATCAGCTTCTAACTCGTTTGTATATTGCACCAAAGTGGAGTTGACAATCTTTGAAGGTAAGTTTGGAGGCTACAATTGGGATCCTAACATGTTGCAAAATTAATGGTGCTAGCTGAGGCAACGAGGCAAAGAGACTGCTCTTTATTTTGTTTTGACAGAGCGACTTGATAATCTTCGAAAGTTTTGATGGCAATTAAGGATAGCCTTCACTGATTCAATGTCCCTACAAAGCATAAAAATATTATCTAAAAATTTTGATCTTTTTGCACTTAAAATGGTAATAAAATTTCACCATCCTTCAGCCATTGGACTTTGAATCTCTACCTAAAAAGAGAGTTATGGTCGTCGAAGGTTGCTATGTAGTTATGAAGAGCAAGTTTTTCTTATTGCATGAGGTTAAGATCCTCAGGGTTGGATGAGAGTTTGGTTTGAATGTCCATCAGATGAGTTTTGGAGTCATAGTTACAAAGTGTTAATACTGACTCCTCTATTCATGTTCTTTAGTTATTCTTTGATTTCCTCAAGTCTTTTAATGCATTTATAAGAATCAAATGCAGATAACTTGGTTTATTCCTCTAAAGAAACGTGTTGTTCATGGATCTTAATCAAATAATTGTTGAATCTAAAAGGCCATTTACGAATAAGGAAGGAAACATTACTTGAAGTGGTTTGAGAAAGAGAGGTGAAAACTGCTTCTAGTTCGTATGAAGTGAAAAGAGATTGTCATTCCCAGTTGTTAACCACTGGGTGAATACAAAATGGAGGAAACTAAGGTTTGAGAGGAGGAAACTAAGGTTCGAGAACTGTCTCATCACTGAAAATGAACTTTTTATTTTCAGATTTTCCAATAAGGAAATGGAAAGAAGGATACTCGAAATGGGACCGTGCACTGCGGAGGACTATATCATTGGATGGTAACACTGCTAACTTGAAGGGGATAGGATTTGTCTATAAATGCATAAAGGTCAAACTAGAAAAGGAGATTCCTAATGAGCTAAACATCATGAATCTAAGTACAAGATACATCCCAAGTAAGGATCAAGTAAATAATACATACCTATGGAAACCACTAAGGAAAGTTTTGATCAAAGTCTAGAGAATAAAAACAACATCGGTGCTGACAAAAAAAAGTGAAGAGGTGGAAGTGGTCACATAAGAAACAATTGTGCAGGTTACTTAGGCGGATCAGTGGAAGAGGTAGTTGTAACTACTATGAAAAATCCTAATCCTAAGGTATGTAACATCTAGAATTGAATTGGTGGACTTAAGATTTATAGGATCCTTATACACATAGAGCAACAAGAAACGTGGTGGAAGATTTATGCAGAGCAAACTTGAAAGATGCTTATTTAATGCTTGAATTTCTGATGCACATTTTACGCCAAGCTTAATATCTGATCATTCCATAATTGGGGTTACTGTTGAAAATCACATAGGAACTAGTAAATCCCACTTTAAGTTCTTCAATTCTTTACTCCAACACCCTGATTTGGAGAATGCAATAGTCAATAGTATCAAAAGCATATAGAAGGTACCCATGCATATTGATTTATTAACTTCCTCAAACTTCTAAAAAGCTCATTTTAAGCAAATGCTAAGCCATAACTTGGATCCTCTTCAATTTTGCAAAAGGAAAACATTAGAATGCCTAACGAAATTCCAAGCAGAACTAAGTAGGGATCCAACCAACACAACTTGAAGGAAAAGAAAAAGAAGGAATTACATAATTATTACCCTAAACTAAAGGAATATAATTCACAACTTAGGCAAAAGTCAAGAATAAAATGGTTGAAGAAGGAGATAGGAAAGTTAAGTTTTTTCACAATATAATCAGGGATAAAAGGAACAAACAAATATGGTGTCTCTTAAGAGTCCAAATGGCTTAGTAGCTATTGACCAAGAGGAAATGAAATCAATGGCTTAATGCTATTATGTAAATTATTTTGGAAGAATTTGCAATGTTAATTCAAGTCTATAAGAAATTCAAGGTACCTTGAAGGGCATAACCTTAATTTCACAAACTGAAGACATAACAAGGAGAGTTACAGTTGAAGAGATCATATCCACTTTATTCTCACTCAACCCTTACAAAGTTGCAGGTCCAGACTGTTTTAATGCAAAATCTTTAATCCTCTTGGGCCACCACTGGCTCTTTACTCATTAAACATTCTAGGAATTCTTTGACACCAACTATATATCTCCTAAGCTAAACAAACATACATAAACTTGATTCATGATGTTTCTATATTATAAAACTTGAAGGAATATAATCCAACTTTATGTTGCAATTTCATCTATAAGGTTATATCAAAGGTATTAGCTAACATACTCAAGGAAACTCTACAATGTTTCTTCAATCCAAGTCAAGGAGATTATGTAGGAACAATGGTGATAACATCTACATAGCTCAAGAACTATTTAGGGGATACTTTAGCAATAAACACATCAAGAGTTATACATTGAAAATAGATTTTACCGAGGCATTTAATATAGTAAGTTGTTTTTACTAGATGCACTTCAAACATTTGGATACTCTTAAAGGTTTATTGACTGGATCACTCAATGCATTACAATAGTGTCCTATATAGTGATAATTAATGGTGAACCTTCTATTCTATTGAAGCCATCAAGGGGGATAAGGTAAAAGGGAGCCCTATCCCCATTTCTTTTCACTATTGTAATGGATATACTCAACATAATTACCAATTATAACATTAAAAAGAATCCAAGTTTTAAGTTCCATTATAGTTGTAAGGAACTTATAAATTTACAATTTTACTAATGTTGTGTGAAGTAGGTGGAAAATCAATTGACCTTATGAAAAATTCCTCAAACTCCTTCAAAGATATCCCAAGACTAGAGTACAACCCTGATAAAAGATCAATGTATCTTTCTTATAATATATGATCTTAGATTATTGGAACAGGAAGATTGAAGCTAGAGTCGCTCCTCTTCACATATCTAAGAGTTCTTATATCCTCCATGAAAATTACCTCCAAGGATAACAAGCCTCTTATCAATTTAATAGAAAGAAGAATCAATGCATGGAGTAATATATGGCTTTGTTATGGAGAAAGAATCTAACTATCAATCAGAGTGCTTAATAACTTAAGTTCATATCGATTCTCACATGGTGATACCTAGAGGTTTACTAAAAAGTATAAATAAGATGATAAGAGATTTCATATGGAAGGGCTCAACAAACTGCTTTAAGGTTCCTAATGTTAAGTGAAGTACATTTTGTCTTCCTAAGAATGAAGTGGTTATAGTTCTAACCTCAACTAAAATAAGATCCAAAGCCTTACATATTAAGAGAATTTTATTCATATGTAAAACTAAAGACAACCAATGGGTTGAGTGGATCAATGAATTTTACATAAGGAATGAAAGCATCATGATCCTCAAAGTGAAAACCAACATATCTTATACAATGTAGGGAATCCTAACAGCTAGAAGCTTAATGCAAGAACATGTTTAGATCTTGTTAAACACAACATTGGAAATGGTTTGGGAACAGGTTTTTGGTATGATAGTTGACTCTCTATTAGCCCATTATACAAATTACACAACCTCAGTTTACTATAATCCATTATTCCCCACTCAACTAAAGTAGCTTATATGATAGTCAATGGAAAGTGGCACTAGCTATTCCATAGCTGTAGCACCCCTTACCTTAGGGTACATACCGGGATGCTCGATGGACATTCCAGTACATAACCTATGATAATGGTGCGCTACGTTCAATCATAACATTCACTTAACATGGCATCACCTATCTTTATTCTCGTATAAAACATCATAAAGAAAGTCACAATATTTTAAAACCAAATTCTCCTCATTTCATTTAATAAAGACCGAATGCCTACAATATATCTTTCAACATCCATACTTGTACAACATAATATCCTAATACAAAAAATGCTACATGAAAGAGGAAATACACAAAAATCTATCTTATCTGTGCCAACCCAGCTGACTGACCTTTGAATCATTTCTTCTCTTTCCCAAAAGTACAAGTCTACACTGCCTGTAGCGTCCCTCAGTAGTTAATATTGTCTCTCGGTCCTGAAAAATCAATATTGTAATTTTAATGAGTTTTGCGAACTCAATGTAGTAACCATCATTGATGGTTCGCTCAATTCATGCATCACATCAATACACATAACATATTATTCACATATTTTTGCATATTCATAAAATATCACATTTCACTTTTAGAACAATCATTATAGTCATTTCAATCAGGTAAGGTACACATAACTCATATGCTTGCACATTCACATTCAGACAACAATTTTCATCGGATTAAAGGTCCAGTATTCAACATCATTGTTGAGTAACATTTATTCCGTCACATTCACATATAAGTAGCACTTTAATAACTCATTTGTATATCACAATCATCGGACCTTCATTGTCCGAAATCAACACAATCAAATCACATTCATTCAATAACTCAAACATAATATAAAATAAACAATTAATTGAGTGAGACCATATAGGTTACTCACAAGTCACTCCCGAAGCTACCGCTTGGAAGTTCTGGCAACGTCTAGATGTTGACATTCTATTTGCTCCTCTATACCAAGCAATATACACACATCATAATTTGCACGATTATAAGTGTTTAATAATGCACATGTTAGTAAATGAAACATGCACAATGCATGCTCGTGACAATCATGGGTATTTTTCCATTATTCTCTTCATATAATCAATTATGTATCAAAACTCTCCTAAGCATAATTTGTAATTAGGTTTATACCTCAATAAAACTATTAAAATCACAATTCATAACTCATTGAATCATTTCAGATTTTTCCAAAAACTGACTTTCGGGTCTACTGTTCTTGATCATTTAGACAATGAAAATGAAGAAATTTGGCAATACTCTCTCACAGAAAATTGTTCTTCTATCTATTAAGTTTCTAATGACACCAAAATCATTCAATTTGGTTCATAACTCTGAAAGTTATACCCCAAATATTTTCAGACTATTCTCATTGTGAAATAGTACACTATACTAAACTTTCGTCCAGATATTGAAAGTCTTAGAGACTGAGTTAAAATTTGATTTCTTTAGATGATTTGTAGCCCTATGTCTCTAGTTTACTCCAAATAAAAATTATCTCATTTAGAAATCTACAGATTAAGATATAACTAAAATACCAAAGCCTGCTCAATGAAATCTTCTTAGTTATCATGTTCCAGCACAGTCATCATTTTCAACTTAAATCTAATAACCCCACTAATAAATTAAGTCATAGCTGTGCAACATAAACTCACGTCTATGCAAGAGTCACGTGCGTACAACAAAAATTCATGCCTGTGCACACCAACGAAAA
>JANZLX010000009.1:4739350-4752318 GCA_025531955.1 Erythroxylum orinocense | reverse complement strand
TCACTACCGGTTGAACCTCTAAACCTTAAACCTTTCCTTCGACCGGTTCGATGTCCGGTCCGGTTTTTAAAACATTGGTAGTACATTGGGCCTCTCAAATTTTAAAAAAATTAAATATTTAGGCCCTCCTATTTTAAATTTCTGGCTCCGTCTCTGATTATTACTAGTACTTATAGTCCTTGTAGAATTGAGACTCGACTTACTAAGATATGTACATTCACCCTAGTTAATCTTGAGTATTATTTTGTGTTTCTTTTTATTTATATTACACTAGATATCCCAAACTAGATAAGCCCATACACAGTAAGAGATTTTATTAGACCTGAGCCTGACACATACAATCTCGAAAGGTTGGATGGCTTATAAATTCTTAGAACTTGGAATGCCCTACACATCAAACCTTACTATGTTTAGTTTCATGTTAGTGCAAATATACATTTCAAAATCTTTGGTCATATAACTACAAACTTGAAGAGCCTTAAGATTTCATAATCACAAAAAAAGTCTAAAAGCGTCAAACTCAAAGAAATCTATAAATGATAGATTCATAGAATCTCGAAATTATTCTCGATTTCCACAAGGTTTATTGTGCTCTATCTTTTCACAAAACTCACTAGACATGGCTTTGCCCATCTTCATAGCCGTCTTGTCTATATGATTCATACCCATATCTCAACTTGTCAACTTAAAGAATCTGATTAGTAGGTCTGTAACATTCAGAATGTTGTCAGCGCCAACAACTCTTCGGTGATGTCCTCTCAAGAAAGAGACACCAGATTCAACTAAAGCGTGAGCGTGAGCAAATAGCAAGCTACTACCTGATGGGGATCTAGCTAAATAGGCCTAAGAGTCCACTTACTAGTATCTTCTAGGGAAAAAGGAACATAAACTTCCTCTTCCAATCATTGGTTTACTTTAGAGGTTTTCCTACGTTAATCCCTACACTAGGTTTACTGTTTAAACTATACCATCGAAAGAACTTCCATGCAGGCCTTAGTTGATGAATAAACTTAATTAACTCCATACACTATTCTGTGTTCAATAAATGATAGAAAACATGCCCGTATTAAGCGTCATGAGTAAGGATACAAACATGTGTGTACATGAAAACATACCTTTAATAGTAAAATCCAAATCTTATTATATGACTGCTACCATAAGACATGATCGGAGAAAGATTGACTTGCAATGTTTACTCAGAAAATAGACCTATAAATAACAATATACCTTATTAGCCTGAAGACAACATAGAATTAGGGAGATAAATCAATCTATAATCTGACTTGGGACAAACATGAAGTCAAAAGCAATAACATGTTCAGGTGGCAAATGATATATTTTTAAAAACATGCTAAAGTTGGAGCCTAACATGAAGTCTTTTAAGCTAAGAGTCTCCAAGTAGTGCACAAGATTAAGGCAAATGTCATAATCTCACAAGTTTTTATAAAAGTAATCACTGTTATCAATACACAAGATTAAGGCAAATGACATAACCTCACAATCTCACAAGTTTCCATAAAAGTAATCACTGTTATCAATAATGGAGTCACCTGTTCACCTATCTTGATCTCAAAAGGTGGAATCGCCCACACTAGGCGCCCCCACACCCTGACTTGTTCACCTACCTTCTTATCTTAGGATGTTAGTTATTTTCTTTCTCACACTGACATGATTGTTGGAGATTAAAGGCCAAAAATATTCTGACACCTAATTTTTGTAAAACTGTCGAAAAAGGATATCAACTTTGTTTTATTTTTAAATCCTTCATATCAAACCTAGATCTAAAAAATCCAAATGCTTAAAACTCATACTTATCATTTAACATGGGAAAGGATTCACCAACTTTTTGACTTTTATCAAAACACTGGAAGAATAAAGACCTAAGAGTATGATAAATGGCAATATACAAAATGATTCCATCAAAAGTTGTTCAAATTTTCAGCTACCTTCTATCGATGATATAAATGAGCTTCGAAAAACTTCATGAGTGGAGTTCTATGCTAGCAAAATGCTAAAATGTGTTGTGAAAAATGATTTGATTTAAGCAACAAAAAAATGCATTCTACAAAGAAATTTGAGTTGATAAAATAAATACACAATATAAATATAGATGAAAAAATAATAACAAAAATGTTTTTAAAGTTGTTTATCTCTTTAGAGATTATGTTAAGGTTATATTTTGTAATATTCAATGTGTTAATAGTTTCTATCATAGCGATGGAAAATTTACATTATTCTAGCCTCAAGCAGTTTTATGTTATAACTACCCACTTCCTTCCATTTTAGTTAACTACCTGCCATTATCTCCTTAACTTTCATGTTCTAAAATTTTGTCTCTTGTAACTATTTAACTTCTAGCCTACTTTCCTATATTTTAGCTAATTGTTTGCCATTTTCTCTACTTAAGCTCCACATTCTGGAATTCTACCTCCTATAACAACTTACTTCTAGCATACTTCCCTATATTTTAGCTAACTACCTTCCTCCATTATTTTTTAAAGCAAATTTCAATTATGTATTGACCATCAAGAATTCTTAAATCTTGTACTTCTCAACTAATTATTATGAATTCTCTACCAAATGAATTTCAAGACTTCTAGAATTGGGCCCCTTTCACTTTGGGGCCAAATAGGCTTATTTATTTTAAACTATTAACAATTATCCCTGTATATATTTGGTTGAGCAAACCAAACATATGATAAAAATTTCTCTGATTTCCTAACTAGAATTCAAATTCTAAAACTTGTATGGCTCTTTAAATTCATAAGTTAAGCCAAGTAATGTCATCTATGGGAAGTCCATTAAATATCAAACCTTTTTTTTTTCAGATAATAACTATAAGATCTAAAGAATACATTAGGATCTTTTCAAATTTCAAATCCTTATTTGCTACAAAATATAGTAAATCTCTTTAAATTATTACCTTTTACTATTCAATTAGGATTCGATAGTTTCTATGTTATAAAAGCTTCTTGTTACTTCTCCACTTTTTACCTTAGCTATTAAATATTCTTTTATTTATTTTTCTAACACCCACATTCTTCTCTTGCGATTTCTATAACTATGGCTTCTTCTCACAACGCCTCTTCTTCTCCTTAATAGATTTTGCTAAGCTAAATGCTACTAATGCATGTGTCTAATTTCATCATATTATAAAATCCCTATAAATTTTCCTAATTCCATTTCTTTTGTAAGCTGTTAAACTTAAAGTGGTCTCCATTCCATCTAAGCACCTTCCCCTATCAATTCTATCATTCAAATTCCTATTTTTAGCATTGTTGGATGTTGTCCATACTTTGACCATGAATATGACCTTCCTCTTACTATTGGGACTACCTTACTTGTAGATGTTTCTCATCCATCGCTCCCTTATTTAGGAGAAAAAAGTAAGTCATATTTCCACTAGAATTTACTTTATTGTAGGCTCTTAAATACTTAAAACCTTAGCCTAGGAATTTAAACCAGTAGGCTATATAGGTAGACAGGTTATAGTCATCATATCACTTATCTTAGAAGAAGCTAGGTCTCCTTCAACTAATAGCTCTTTCCACGAATCCTATTAAGTACCAACCTAATCTTGTGTTTATGATTATGAAAATTTGTAGTCCTTTGTGTAATTTATTTATCTTCCCTTTTGGGCTTGCTTTTATTTCTTTAAAAGACATTTGTTTCTTGATTGGATTGCACGTTATCGAAGACAATTTTTTTTGTTTGTTTGAAGAAATGCCTACTTAAGATTCTAGAATTTTTAAATGTTATTCTTACTCTGGATTAATGAAGAACTATGCTTCTTCGAGAACTTTTGCATCTAAAGAAGAACATGTGAAATTCATTTGAGTTCTTCTAAATCAATTTGTCTTTTTCCTCGTTAATAATAAACTTAGCTTACAATTCCTTCCTTTTTGTAAAGCAATAGCTTCCGGTAAATTTTTTCCTTAGGTTTTTTTTGGGGGTTTTATAGAGAAATTAGAGGAGAAACCTTTCTAATCTTCCTTTGCAATGCCTACATCTGTGTGTCATTTGTTCAGCTTTGTACTTTTGCTTATATCCATAAGATTAGGGATAAAGACTGTCGAAATTATTCTAACCACAAATTTCTTGATTTTCTTAACTTTCAATTGTGTGCCAATTTTTGTAGTAAGTCTCATAAAGACATAATTAGTATCTTGTTTTCTCTGAAGTCCCGATCTATAAATCAATTGAATCCTTCTAGAGACTTCTCCAAAAGACCTTATTGGTTAAAAATCATCAAAACTTCTGAGTCCTTCTATTTGGCTATCTATCAAAAGCTTTTCTTAGTTTATAATAACCCTAGAGTTTTCGTTTTCGATGGTGGCAAAGCCCTATAACTCAACCCTTCTATTACGGTCTTAGGTTTTATACTATCTCCCTTACTTTGGTGTAGGCAACCTAGCCAATCTTTAGGAATTCCTATGGCTATACGTTTCTTATACTATCTAGTAGGAGTGCCTTTTGAAGCAAGTGTTATCAATGACAAATTCTTTTGGAAATTTTCGATCACTATTGATTGAAGCTTACACTCCTGATGGCTTAAAAGCTTTAGAGTTTAGTCCTTTAGCCTGATTCAACACTTCTCAAAGATATTACACTATACTTGTGCCCTCTTAATTTCAAAGAATTCTCCTAATTTTTTTTTCAGATTTTAAAATCTTAGATGTTGAAAGCAAAGAAGAAAAGCTAGCCTTCTTCTTAGAAAGAAGAAGCTCCTAATCCTCTTTGTAAAAGAAACCTTAAAGAGTAGTCATCTACATCTTCTAGTTCTCACAGAACCAACTCTTAAGTTCTTTCTTATTTAGAGGTGGTTTTACTTCGATAATGGCTTTTTCTTTATTCTTATCCAATTTTATTCCTCTACTATGGACCAAAAATCCTAATAAACTCCCTTCTCTTGCTCAAAAAAGTACACTTTAAAGGATTCGACTTAAATTTGTGCATTACTAAAAAGCTTCTTGTAAATCCTTGGTATGATCTATAGTTCACAACAATGCCATCTATGTAAACTTCCAATGTATTTCCTATCAAGTTATGGAAAATGGCATTCATGGCCCTCTAGTATGTGGAACATTCTTTAACCTAAAGGCATTACAGCCTACTTAAATGTCCCAATTGATCCTAGACATCTAAAATCCATTTTAGAACTATCATTTTTGTCTATAAAAATTCAACTGTAACCCCAAAAAATCTATGAATGAGAATAAATAATGCCCAACCATCATATCAATTAAAGAATATGGAATTAGCTTCATATAAACATCCTTAGGAGTGGCTACATTTCAATCTAAGAAATTTACACAGATTCTTATTTTTTCATTTTTCTTAATTATACAGACAACATTCGCCAACCACTCACTATACCTAGCTCGTCTAATAAATCGTATTTACATAGTTTTCAAGTTTCTTCTTTGACCTTCAACTCGACTTCTTTTGGCCATATCCTAGAAGGTTGATGATGAGGCAAAATTCTAGCTTTATTAGAAATCTGATACACCGTCATCAATCATTTACACTTCTTAGAAGAGGAATCCACACTCTTTGCGTTAGATTTACCAAATGATGCTGGAAGCTTTATGGATTAATTTGAACATGGAACCTGAATAGGAATATCCCTAATCGTAATCAACTAATAGGAATCTTCTTTTTGGATCTTAGAGTAAGTTAAGTTCTTAAAAAATCTAGGATTCACTAGTATGTTATCTTACTTTTTCACTTTTTGTTATTGGGGCCTATATTACTTTCTTTAGAGAAAACATATTTCAAACAAACCGATTTCTTAAAGTTTGCTCCTCTATTAATGTTATTTTTTAAAAACCTTTACAGAGGATCTTTATTACTAAATTCATCTTTTTTTTAGTTCAAGTTAAAGGTATCAAATTTTCTAGGTTTCTTGCTAGTTGCCAATTTCAAGATGGTGACACTCGAGGCGATACTTCAAATCTGGGTTTCATACATTGATAAATAAGACTTTAAGGTTCATTTCTATTCTTATCAATTTGAGCAAATTCTACTTTATAATTTCGTCCTGAGATCTCCACCTTCTAATGGATGTTAGAAATTCTTTGGTCCCAATTCTTAAAGTCGGTGTTATATTTAGGAATTAAAAAAACCTTATTCCTAAATTTGTAGCTAATATCAAACAATTTTCAACTTCTTTTTGACATCTAACAATAAACGTCAATTGAATGTTAACAATCTAGTTAGCATCAACAAACATCATAATTCCTTTATTGATATGAACTTGGTTCACATTCTTAAATCTCTAATATTAATTTGTTGAGTGGCTCTAAGTGTTATGATAATTATAATAGTTTGCCTATAATTTCCTCTTTCATAGGAATTGTATTCTTTAAAGACAATGTGATAAACTTTTCTTACAATATATATAAAAATTCTCCTTTATTTTGATATTGTTAAAGGTATACTACACTTGGGTCAATGAAGCTTGCATTTTTTAAACTTCCAGGGAAAACGTATGTTCTAGGGATGTTGACTTTGGCTACAACCAAATCATAAGAGTTTGTCTCGATAATATAAGCACCTAGTGAATTCTTTTTGCAGTGACCTTCTTCTCTAAAGAGATCTTAATATTCAAAGACTTTCGCTGCTAATTCATATAAAAATTCCATGCCTTAGAAATTTTTCCTGCAATTCAATATCCATCTCCTTTTGAGCTAACTTCATATATTTAGTTTCAAGTAGTGTGATATAACATCAACTTCTTATTATCTTAAAACAAATAATAAATATATCAACATTCTTACCACTCTTGTGAGTTACTCTCGACAACTCTGCTACGTTAACTTCAGGCTCAATTCTAAAAAATTGAGTTTAAATCAATCTTTCCATTTCAGCCCAGGAGAAAATAAAATTCCTGGGTAATAAATTATACCATGGAAAGGCGATCTCTGTTAAAGAATTTGGGAATAGCTTGAGCATAAAGTAGTTGAAGCTTCTATTTTTGGCTAATTCTCTATATTGTGTAGTGAATCTAATGATGTGCTCAATAGTGGATTAACCATCTTCACTAGGAAACAAGTGAATTATGTAGCCATAAGGATAATGATTTTCCTTATCAATCTATTCTAAAAAGCCTTGTGAAATTCTGGATGACTAAGCTATCTTAAACTAGGCTCGTGCAATTCTTGAACTTCTTCTCTAATGAAGTCCATATTAACTTATAATCTCTTTTGTAGTGAGTGAATAATGGGATTGTGGATTACAACTACAATGTTACCTACCAAACCATATTGTGTTCCATTAGCTTCAACATCCCTATCAAATACTTGTTCGTTTTAAAGTTAGGGCTTAACTGTATGTCAAACATTACCTAGATTAATGTTAAGAGGTGTTGTAGGACTATCTTTTCTCTTGTGTGGAGGAACATATTTCTCATCTACTGTAGGAGTAGCTAGAAGGCAACCACATTTTCTGACTTCTATACTACATTAAAAGCATCCTCCTTTCAGAGTTGTTTTGAGATTTATTTTGTTAAAGCTGTGAAATTCTGCCCACCAAATTGCATCAATACGGTAGATAATTTGTCAACGATATCTGTTAACACTTTGATTGCGTCGTAGAGGTCACAATTAACTTCAACTATAGAACTTCATTTGTGTAAACAACTTCGTTCTGTTGCATCAATTTCAGGTTCTCACATATATAGAAGTCAGTTGAACGCGAGCTGACTTTTAAAGATTTTCTGCCATACGTAATCCAACACCTTCATAAAATGCTAAAATATATTGAAAAAGGAAATATTTGATTTAAACAACCAAAAATAATGCAAACTACAAAGGAATTTAACATAATAACATGAAAATACAATATAAAGAAAGCTAGAAAAATAATAACAAAGTGTTTTTAGAGTTGTTTGTCTCTTTAGAGATTATATTGAGGTTGTATTTTATAATATATTCAATATGTTGATTATCCTCTTTTCCTACCATGGTGCTGGTGAATTTATAATATTTTTAGCCTCAAATAATTTTGTGTTGTACTACCCACTTATCTATATTTTAGCTAACGAATTGTCATTTTCTCCTTAATTTTCATCTTTGCACTATTTTTAAAACATATGTCAATTATGCATTAATTGTTTAGAATTTTAGAATCTTGGACTTCTTAGGTGATTCTCATATGCATGAATTATCTAGTTGAATGAATTTCAATTTATTTTCAACTATTAATAATATTATATTGATTTAAATTGTAAATTATTAGATAAATATTAAGTAAGGATTAAATTTTTTTGACGACTTAAAAAAATATATGTTACTTACACTTAATACAGTGTACTAAAAAGATTTGATTGGAAGTACTCAAGATAAGACAAACCACTTAGGCAACCTTGATGTTTGACAGTGACACCTCTTACAAATTTGGCAAGGAGGAACTAGACTTTTTGAACTTAAACGGCGCTGTGTCCACTAATGTCTCCACCAGTGATCTCCAAAGGTTGATTCCAGAGAATTCCACTTTTGATTTACCAACAAATCAGAAATTGATTAAAGTCTTCCATTATTGTTCTTTTGAACGCTTCGTAACACACTGAGTTGATAGCTTTTGGTGGTTTATGTTGATAATACTCACATGCGATTATTTTATATTGTAAAAAGAGGAAAAAAAAAAGATTAACATATAAGTTTAATGGGCTACTCCACTTATCGCCAATTAGATTTAGAGTGAAACCTTACTTGGGCTTATGTGTAGTCTAACTTTTTTTGTCGTGTGAGCCCGTAAGCTAATTACAAATTTTACATAGTATCAGAGTAGATTTGATCCGGATTATTAATTTCTAGTTGTCTGTCTAGATATTCAATCCTAACTACTCGATCCGGTTACCACTGTGTTTATTTCAAATAACAACTGGATATCTAGTCCCAGTTGTATTTGAGGGAGAGTTGATAATACGCACATGTGAATATCTCATATTGAAAAAAAAGAGGAAAAAAGACTAACATATAAATCTAGTAGGATACTCCACTTATTGCTAATTGGTTTTAGAATAGAACTTCACTTAAACTTGTGTGTGGTCTAATTTTCCTTCTCGTGTGAATCCATAGGTTCATCGTAAATTTCACAGTTTCATCTTTCAACGTACATAACATACTTTTTTATTAATTTTATCTTGGACATGTACCGTCACTCTGTTGGGATACTATATTTCATAGAAGTATGTTAATTTTAGATGGTTATAAACATCTGACACAAACCTGACAAAGGCATAGTTTATGTTTCATTTCAGTGAACGATAATCGGTTGTTATTCTAGAATTATTTGGTTGAGGACAATGGGGGTTGTCCCTTGACGTGGTTACAACTATTAAGAGGTGCATGTGTTGTTTGTTTGCATCATATAAGCGACAATCATCATTTGAAACGAAGCAAACTGTACAGCCTTACTCAATTGGTTAAGCTCAAAAGATTCCCAATTGTATATAATACAGTAGACAACTGCTTCATTGAAGCAAGTTTATCCAACTGAAGCTCGACTGGACCACCATTCTTTTTAAGTTGTGATATTCTTCCATCTGTTATATTGGCTAAGTGTAAACATGAACATTTTGCTAACAAGTGGTGGAGCTTTCAGGAATGTTTATGTTTGAATCTTCTTAATTCTCTTGTAGAAAATTAAATGCTTCGATTGTATATCAGAGGTGGAGCTTTCAGGAACTTCAAGTGGCAGACCATAATGCCTTTGATAAAGATGTAAAACTACTTTCAGATTCGTGCATTTCATGTATCGATATGTTTTGGACCATTTGAATGTGCTACTCGTTTACATTTATTGTATTCCCTTTCCATTCAATGCTTCCACCGGAACTCTTTCATTGCAGAGCCATGCTTGTCACACACATGACAGAAAATTTTATGAACAGAAAGAAAAATTACTTTGCTCTGGGTAAAGTTGACAGTTGCCAGTTTTAAGATGTCGACAGTAGAGCTGTCAATGGGTTAACTTGATTCTTTCCTCAGGCCACCAAAGAAGGAAGCACATCTTTCTCCAGGCTCTGTCTCCAAACTCTCCTATGTTGTGAGCATGTGTGCATAGGATTATCTTTATGATCTGTTCACAGGGACTTTCAGCTAAGTTGGGAGACTCAGTCACTGGTTAAAGACTTCAAACTTAATTCGGATGGAGCTTTTAACACGGGTTCGGGTATAGCTACTGTTGGCGGCTTAATTCGCGACGGTCATAAACAGTGATGCGGATGCTAATTGTGGTTATCGTAGGATCATCTTAGAAGTGAACGCCCTAGAAGTCATTAAGTTGCTTTCAGCTCCCACTATAGAGATTGACTTACATAACTTTTTATTGGCAGGTATACGTGGATTACTCCAATGCGATTGGAAGGTGCCAATCCAACACGTATACCGGGAGGAAAACCAGTGCACAAACCATCTAGCAGCAGTTGCACTGAAGATTTGTCCCGGATTCTATATTCTTCAAGAGCTCCCTTTGCCAATCCAGGATCTCATCCGACAGGACAGGCAGAGAATTGAGTCCCGCCAAATTTTGCGAGAGTTAGATTTGTGTTTAGCTTTTCCTTTGTATTCCAAAGAAAAAAAAAGACTTCCTTTCCAAGCAACTATGAAGATTTCTAACTAATTACTCGAAATTGTAGTCCTGAAAAGAGCTTATGATTTGCACATCATTGGGGGATAATATCGTAAGAAAAGGAACAGGAAGACGAAACATAATATTAAATAATTGATATTTTTTATTTAGTATTCGTGATACCCTATAACCTTCAGATTACTATTTAACTCGACAAGAAGCAGCACGTCTTTCTTAAAGCATTTTACTCATAATCATAATCAACACCTAACCCTTTCCACTCGATTTATTTTAAACTGTTGCAATTGCGACATTGGTTTCCACTGCTTTCATGGCTTCAAATCTTGGCTCCTTGGCATGGAATTTCAGTCCAGCATACAGTTTCATGTAGTCCTGAAATACGAATTTTGGGTACACTGGTTTCTTCTCTGCTTCTGTCTCTATCAAAGCTGGCGCTGGGTAAATAACTGCATCGCTTCCAGGGTTGTAGAATGAAGCTATTGACATCCTTGTACCATCTGTCTGAGCAATCACTCTGTGCTCCACACTCTTGTACTTGCCATTGGTAATTACCTGAGGTTACAACATTTTCATGGAGCTGAAAACTGACTGCATAGTAACATGTAGCAAGCAAGATTTGATCACATCAGAGTAAATCGCTATACCTCAAGCTGGTCACCAAGGTTGACAACAATGGAGTGGCGCATAGGAGGCACATCGATCCATTGGTCATCTTTCAGAAGCTGAAGACCACTAACCTTGTCATCCTGGAACAGCAAGATGATGCCTCCAGCATCTGTGTGCGCTCTGAGTCCCTTGATCAGGTCTGGTTTAGGGCATGGTGGATAGTTGCTAACTTTGGTACCAAAAGTTGGACCCCTAGAACCATAAAAGGCCTTCTTAAGGTAGCCCTTTTCCAGTCCAAGGTTCTCACATAACAGGACCAGCAGCTCCTCCGCCAGTTTCTCCAACTTCAAAGCAAATTCCTTCATCACCTTCCTGCAATATTAATTTTTTAGGGCCACTGTTAATAGGTGCAGAACTTTTGGTTCAAACACCAGAGACAGAGATAGAGAAGAGATTTAACTTAAAGTGAGAACAGTAAATGTGAAGAGGGGTCTGATAAATGTGTTCCTTTTTTTTTTTTCATATAGTGATGGACTGTTGTTTATATACACGGAGATAAAGCCAAAATGCTAATTAACAGAGCTAACTACCAACCCTTCTTGAGTTAAAAATAGTGGTTTATCATTTATGTAGCACATGAAGATGCATATTCCACGGCAGATTCAGATTTCAGAGTCATTGTACATATCATATATATATGATGCACACTGAAACTCAAAACAATTCAACAATTTGCAACTTTTAATAACCTGTACTCATCATCCAGATCAGGGATCAGCGCAATGTCGGAGTCAGGCAGATGGCGCAAGAAGAAGGTGCTCTCCCAGTCCATATCTTTGATCTCTGTTTCGACACCCTCAAGAGCCTTGCTTGCTACCAATTCCTTGAACCTCTGTTCCATGCATTTCTTGTAATGTCCTTTTGTCAATCTCTCCACGGTATCCAAAAACTCAGGAGCAATTCCATGGTTCAGCAGCTACAGAAACCAACAGTACATGTTGAAAGAAATATACCAGAGGACTTAAGAGATTAACATAATATTAATAAAACTTCTTGCTATAGAACATAATAAATGTGGATTAGGTACCTCAAAAAAGCCCCAGTTTTCACAGGCATCTTTAAGCTTTTCCTTGGTAGCAGCGCTCTCCTCACCATATAACTTTTCCATGTTAATCACTGGAAACTCCATCTCTCCAATCTCTAACAAGCTCTCTCTCTCTCTCTCTTTCTCTGAGCAAGGCTTTTTTCTTGTTAAATGAGTGGGAGGGTGGTGCTATTTATAGAAGGCAAGGCATAGCCAGGCACGGTGGCGCCAAGAATGAGGAAAAAGAAAATAAGACCAACACCCAAACAAAAATTTTCTTCATGTTTAATAGACATTATGGTAAAAAACTTCAATTCGCAGGTAAGTTAGGCAGCAGCTCTTTTAGTTGAGGTGAGGTCGCGGGTTCGAACTGTCCTCATATATGTAGTCGTTTAAAATTTAGGATCAGAGCTTTGTCTCTCGTAAGAGACCTATCCGGTTCGAGCGAAGTTTAGTTTGAGTGTGGATGGCTTAAAAGTGTTTTTCTATAATTAGGACCCTCCCAGGACACCTCAAGCAACAAAAAAAAAAAAAAGACATTATGGTAAAGGACAAAATTTCTTTTGTTTTGTTTGACAATCAACTGATTATATTGGCGATTACAATATAACTGATTTGATTAGTAGATAATATCAACTATTTATTTAAAAATATTTTGTAAAATTAAGTTTTTAGTATTAGT
>JANZLX010000009.1:4693357-4704276 GCA_025531955.1 Erythroxylum orinocense | reverse complement strand
GTTTGTGATTGGATATGATTGTGGATTCCGGACAGAAGGTCCGATGTATTGGGAGTTATGACATAGAAGTGTTACTTGTTTGTGAATCTGTGATTAGGATTCATTGTGACATGTGGATTGATTGCGATACAATTGCTGCTCAATTGTGACATATGCATTGCATACATGAATGCTTGGTCAGATACTGACAGTTGTGACCGGAGCAGCCACCGAGAGCTAAAAGCTCACCGTACTTGGGCCTTGAGCCCACAGTGATTTTAGAGCCTCAGGTTCAACGATTAATGCGCCCATATTGGGACAGTTTAGGCGCTCGGTCAAAACACAAAAATAGGAAAAGTGTCACATATGAATTCCATATGAATTTGATTTGGTGAAAGGTAAAAATGCCTCATACTTATGTGATAACAATCATGTGGCACTTCTGAATGTGCATTATATGATTGCTAAATGCCGGACCACGGTCCGATGACTTATGTGATTGTTAAATGTGCATTTTGATATGAATGAAATTGTGAAATACTCCACTTCAAGGTGGGATGCCGGACTAAAGTCCGATGATATGAGAAGTTATTGAAAGGGATAGATAATTATGAGTGATGCATTCCATTGCATGAATGCATAAAATATAATGGCAGTTGTGACCAAAGTAGCAACCGATCAGAGCTACAAGCTCAAAGATTAATGAGCCCTACATGGAACAGTTATCAATGAGCCCTATATGGGACAATTATCAATGAGCCCTATATAGGATAGTCATCAATGAGCCTTACATGGGACAGTTATCCTATATGGGACAGTTATCAATAAGCCCCACATGGGACAGTCATCAATGAGCCCTACATGGGACAGTTATCAATGAGCCCTATATGAGACAGTTCAAGCACTCGGTCACAACAAAGTAACAATTGGAAAGCAAGTTTCCTATGCACTGTATATGCATGACATAAATGATTAAATGATATTGAATGTGAAATAACTGAACATGTATATGTGATTCAATATGGTTGTTAATGAAATGATGTGAATGTGTGGAATAATGTGATATAGGAAATAAAGTGATATTGGTTCAGTGATTTGAATGTGAAATAATATGAATATGTGAATTATGTGTTATGTAATGAGTGAACCATCAATGAGGGTCACTCACTGAATTCGCAAAACTCACCCAAAATTTGCAATTATTTTTCAGGATTAGAAGAATACCTTGTTAGGCCAACGGGAGTATATTTGCAAGATTCAAGTGAAGAATAGAGGTCAGGATCAGTTCGCGTCTGCATTGCTTGTTTTTAAATTTGTAATGCATTGTATATTTGTATTTGGAAAATGGGCCCAAGTGGCTATTAGAAATTGTGTATAATGAAATTGTATATGATTGATTGAGGACCCAAATTGGGTATTGAATTCCGCATATTTTGTTATGTGAAAAAGAATGTACCGATTTCTGAATGAGTGTTTTAGCACGCCACCCTCGCGGGACACGGACTCGGATATCACCGTCGATTTCAGGTTCGAGTCGCGCGGGAGTGGGGTGCTACAGTTACAATTCTATTAGACACACATGCTTTAATCTTATTGGTCTATGAGTTGACTTTAGGAAAATTGCATATTGGTCCTTCTTCTTCCTTTAATTCATATATTAGCCTACAATCTTATCGATTTATTTCATTCCCCTATGTCTTAAGTTTCTAATGGCATAAATTAAATGCAATTTGGTTAATTATATTGGGAGTTATACCCCAAAAACTACAGGCTATTTGAAAACAAGGATAATAGCCATAACTCAATTTCAAAACATAATTCAAAACTCGTAGAGGCACTTCATGAAAGCTTTATAGCTATGTCTCTATTTTAATTTCCAATTAGATTTATCCAATTTGGAGCTCTAAAGGCCAAGACATGGCAAAATTACAAAAGAATGTTCAGTATAGCTTATCAAAACAGCGAGATACACATCTCAAATCAACTAACTTCAGTCTTATCATGTAAGAGCAACACAAAAACACATCCAATTTTAACCAAAAATATCTCACAAGCAAATAGGATAATTTCTTTACGAATTCCCCTCACATCACATTCATCATCCGAGCAAACATATCAAAAATTTTCATACATATTTCACGTCTATGTATGTCCATGTCGAAACAAACAAATTACCCATTTACCTATGTCTCTTACATTAAGTACTATTATGTCTCTTGCTATACTTATATGCACTCAATTCATTATGTTCACCTTTTAATATACCTTAGACATTCTATAATACTTCTAGGGTATATGTTGGGGTGTTATAGTACCCAAGCAAAACTAAATCCAAAAACAAACAAAACATATAAACATATAATCATGCAACCATGCAATAATGGTGCAATGGCATCAAATCCCATGGAATTAATTTAACCCCAAACATCAACCACTTAAAAATTGCTAGCATACTAACTTATTTCATTCATGTTTAAGTGATTTTATTTAAATATACAAATTAGTCAAAATATTATCACCCTATTCATGCACTTATGACACTTGAGAGCATACAATTATTATTAGTGATCAATTAAAAAGGTAAACTATTACTAAGTAACCCTTCATGAAAATTCTTGCTATTTTTAAAATATCAATAGGTTTATTTTATTGTAAGCACCATCCTTTTATATTTTCTTTAATGATCATCTAGTTTTTTGACACGAAGACAAACCCTTTATCATGAATGTCCCCCTGTTACTTAACTAGGTTACATTTTTATTTAGCGTTGTTGGAGTGTCATTCTAGCCTTTTAACGAGAAGACAAATATTATTTCTTGAATGCCACTGGTTACTCAGCTATATCATAACTCTCACCTAACTACCAACTCTATTCTTAACCCAATTTTCTGAAAAAGGGCCAATGGAATAGGAATCTTTATTTAACACATTTTCTTCTTTTTTTTAATTTCTTAGCAGACCTTATTTCTTCTTATTCAATCACTCTAATGAAATGTTATTAATGATGCCTACCAATTTAAATGAATGTAATTAACTATGTATCGAAAAAAATGTCATAAGTGAAAGAATAGGGGTCATATCCTAATTAACAGATATATTAATCACAATGACACTTGAATCACAAAATTCACAAGTTAATATTCCTTTACAATTTAAATGACCATGTTCGAAGTTAAGCAATTTTATTCAATTCAAGCCATTAACACATTCATATAACGCACAATTTATCCAAAAAAATGTTTACATAATTGATTCTCACCTTAGTCATAAAGCCCTTGGAGGTCAAAAAAAATATAATCCAAGGATTGCAATATAAAATGCAACCTCAGGTCATTTCACTTAATCAGAACCTAAAATGAATGGACCTAACTTAACCTATATGTCATGCTATGCAAACTAATTGGGAAAAGGTTTTTTTATATCTTTGAAATGATTAACATAACTGAATTAAAGTGTAAAAACTATGTAAAATGTATTTTTTATTTTTGGGAATAGAAAGTGGAAAGATTAAAACAAGTGATCAAAGAGTGATAGAATCCTCTTGAAAATGAGCTTTGTCCATCCTTGTCCGAAATTGATTTTAATGGGAGTTAAAATCATTAAGCTTCAAAATGATAATCCTTAAAGTACTCTTTAAGTCCAAGATCTTAATCAATGGGACTCCATTTCTTAAGATCCTGTTAAGTGCTTTTAGTGTGTGTAGTAGGATCACTCAATGCAATAGGTCAAATGAAATCTCAATCAACTCAATATCAAACATAACCATGCAAGATAAAAAAGAATCAAGATGATCACAAATGGACATATATGAAACTTCATATATTCAAGCTTAAAGTTCTACATCAACCAATCCAACTACATATAATGAATATCTAAGATTTGATTAAACCATAATCAAGTGGCTTAAATACAAATTACAAATCCTAGACCTAGGAATTCATAAATCATAGTTAAACCATGGATTAAGCTACTCCCCTTTTAAGCACATTGAACTCCAACCATCGCCACATCTTCAAGAGGAAGGAAAATGGCTAGCCACGTATTGCAACCAGAAGCCTTACAACTAGGAATGAATCCGAGCTACCCATGGCGGAAGTTAACGGTGAAAAATGGGAAAAATGAGAGAGATATAAGAAAACATGATGATGGAATGATATCTGTCGACCCCCTCGTGTTTTTGTCACTTATCCCTAAATAGGTTTTTCTTCCAAAACGGGTTCTTGCGTCGGGTTGTACAGTAAGTGAAATTTTTTAAAATGGTTTGGGTCTGGTTGTTGACTCGAAGTTCACCGTGACAAAACACTAACTTTTCCGCGACAATCTTTAATGGTTACACCGCGGTGAAACATTGACTTTGCCACAATGAACTTTACCCGAAAGGTCTTTGCTTGATCTTGTGACTTCAGTATCTTTGCATCCACTTTTGGCTCTACTTCTTAAGTGTCCTGCAATGAAAAGTAATAGTTTGTAATATGAATTGTCCTATAAATCAAGTGAGTGCAATTGCTAAATTGATTCAATTTGACCCTCAAACTACATTAATTCAAAACAAGAACTCTTAGGCTAAATTAAGCACAATATCCAACAAAAAAAACTGAAAAGTATAACAAAAATCATGAAAATGTCACTAATTTATATAAAAAACTTGGGTTCAATCAAATTCCCCAACACTTAGACCTTTGTACTCCTGGCAAAAGCTTATAAAAGATCAAAGAGATACATGTGCAAAAGAAAATACTGACCATACTTAAAAACAAGAGCAGAAAATTAGTAAAACCACTTTCTCATAAATCAACTAAAGCAAACTGAGAGAGCGCTAAGAAGATAAACACGATAAGAATTTAATCCAAGAGATTGAGCAAAAGGGATTTCTCTTAAGGGAAACTATTTAATTCTCAACTCACTTGTCTTGGGATAATTTCATTCTAAAATCTGCTTAGTCCATTCTCTACTATATGCTTATGATAGTTCTACCTCTCCACTACAAGAACCATATTTTGTAAATCAAAAGGACTTAAGGGTTGTAATGATCGATGAGGGCCAGGTGAAACGGATGGAATAAAAGAAAAAAAGATGAGTAACATGTGCCATAACTCTTTATCAAACAAGCATCAGCTATTTAAAAAAAAGATTTAAAATTATACCATAGCAGTATTTCATTGGTTTTTGTTTCTTCAATACAATTGAATTCTATACTTTAAAACAATTGCTTAAGTAAATTCATAATTCGGAGGCAAACAACATTCCTCAAATGTTCAATGAATGGATTTTTTTTCACTCGCCACAAATATCAACTTAAACTTAGAAAACTATAAATAAAATATTTACGTCAATATAAAGACATGTTCATGCACTCAAAAAGATGGGTCAAGGGGCTAGCAATGGTTAAGATTTTGGGGTTTGTGTTTAGGTAATGGGTTTTGAAATGAATGCCTCAATCATACTGACAAAATTTCAGTTCATCAAGCTTTGATTAAGAATTAAATCAAGTTCCAGAGAGATATGAAATTAAGCATATACAAATGAAAGAATTCAGGCTTAAATATCCTTCCAACAAGGTTAGTGTCTCAATTAAGCAATCTCAAGGTTTAAAAACACATAGCACCACTTTCTTAGCATACCCTCACTTACCTCTCGTTGAAAACATTGAAAATGGAATTAGCCAAAATCAACTATCATTTAGAAACATGGATGGTTGTTTTCAAAATTATATGTAAAACTTTGAAATTTTCAAAACTTCAACACAGAAGTATTAAGAATATAATTTTGAAGAATCGGTCAACTGAGGGAATAAAAGCATTGGCTTGGCCCGAGAAGATCATAAGTTGGTCGTGGCAATGTATATGAGTGATGGTGCTTTGCCACGGCAAAAGCAAAATTGGTCGCTACTAAATATGCAAAAAGAGAGCTTTCTTTCGGCGAAGACATTGATAGTTGGAAAAAGAAGGCCATGTAATTTTGAAGCTTACCTCAAAGACCAAGTTCACAAAAATTTGATGCCTGAAGAAGTTGTTTGCTGAATTAAAAAAGATAGAAATTTCTCCCCCACACGTAAACACAATATAGTCCTTAATGTTAAACAAGCAAAACACAATCGCATAGAGAATGTAAACAAAGAGCAACTGGAAGATAAAGCATAAGGACAATCAAAACACAATGAGTCGGCAAAAATTACATTATGTGTAATAGGCCAGTACAATCGATGAACTAGAATGGGATATTATTGAATTGAAAAACTACTAATTAAACTAAAAAAACTAAGCTATGTTGCTACTGAAGTAGTTTCTCATCCACACTTACTCAGCAAACTAATGCTCTAAAACATGTAGTAAACAATCACAGGGTAAGAGTAAGTAAATAAATGAAGGAAAGAAACAACCTGGGAGTTATAGAGGCTTCTGATTCTCATGATAAACCTTCGACATATAGCCATGTTGTCGTTAAACAACTTCAGCATTTGCCATGTCAGTGTCAACCTTCATGATGCCAGAATCACCTAAAAAATTAACAGAAAACCTCTCGCCAAAGGAATCATCACTAACAATAAATGAATCAAATGAATATAAGTAAGATCCAAACGAGTCATCTTGGAATTCAAATTCAGAGCAAGCATCATCCAAAGCAATATCAATCATGTTAACACCCAAAAGTGAGTAATCTTCATAAGGATGTTTATTTGCTTCATACATATTAAAACAAACCTTTTGATCACCTAATTCCATTTTGATGGTGCCTTCTTTCATGCGAATCATGGTGCTGGCAGTCCTTAAGAAAGGTCTACCAAGAATCAGTGTGGTGTGACGAACTAGTTCAGGAGGCATATCAAGCACATAAAAATCAGCAGGAAAGACCAAATCCTTAACCTGGACCAAAATATCCTCAATAATGCCGAAAGGATGCCTAATAGACCTATCAGCCAATTGGAGTACTACAGTGCTAGACTTAAGAGTCTTGACTCCTAATAAAGTCTAAATGGACTTAGGAATGACATTAATAGCTGCCCCAATATCTAACAAAGCTTTCCCTATAATAACTTTACCTAAAGTGCAAGTGATAGTAAAAGATCCAAGGTCTTAGCATTTCATAAGAATTTGAGGTTTGAATAAGGCAGACATATTTAAGCCAACTTGAACTCTTTTATTTGGCCTAAACTTCCTCTTATGGGTACACAGGTCTTTAAGGTATTTGGCATAAGCAGGGACCCATTTCACAAGATCAAGCAAAGGAATATAGACTTCCACTCTACTAAACAAATCAATATTATCTTTTTCGTGCTTAGTTTCAGTCATTCTTTTGCGCATCAAATATGAATTAGGAAAAGGAAGGTCTTGAAGAATTACCTCCTTACCCTTGGCTTGATTGGCTCTATGCTTGCTTGACTAAACATGCTCCTTTGCTTTTTGTCTGCTCATATTTACTCTCAGAATTTGTTACTTTATTATGTAAAATTGTGGACTCCTTTTCATCTAACAGTGCTCTCTCCTTAGAGCTTTCAGACTTCTTGATCCTTGCAGTTGTGGGAGGCAAATCTTTACATTCAATCTCCTCCTCATCTACTTCCTCATCCTGATCACTAAACTGCACTTGCTTCTCACTTCGAAGAGTGAGGGAATTCAAACCCTTAGGGTTTATAACAATGTTTGAGGGAATAGTGTCACTGCTCCTATCTTGTTGTTCACTCATGTTATTAGATAGTTGAGTGACGTAAGAGTTGATGTTTTTCGGTCTTTGTCTCCCATTGCTCCATCCTTTTCTCTAGGGTGTTGAATTTAGCAGCATTCTTAGAAGAGTCTTGTTGAATCAGAGAAGTTATTGCATTGAACTAGCTGTCATTGGAAGCTCTCTTCTCCTTCATCAATGTCATCATATAATGCGGAAGTTGATTTTTGTCTTCCTTTTGTGGAACAGTTAATGCTTGCTATTAATTTGGGAACTGGTTAGTAGATGGACTAGCCCCTCCATTCGCTAAAATATGTTCTGAGGTCTACTTTCTTCATTTCTCCACCCAAGTCGAGGATTTTCCTTCCATCCATTTTTATATGTATTAGAATAAGGGTCCCGCTTTTGATTTGGCCAGCCCTGATAGACAGCAGACACCTCTTCATAACAATTTAGACAGATGCTAGAAATATGCATCACAGAACCACAAGTGTCGAAACTAGGTGCAATAAGATCCGTAGGAGTTGGTGGATGATGAACACTCATATTTTTCAACTCTACAGTGATGAGGGCTAGTTGAGTAGTCATTTTACTCTCCAAATAATCTACCTTAGATTCAAGACTTTCTATTTTTCTATACTGAACTGTTGAAACTCCCAACTTATGTACTTCTCTTGTATCCCTAGCACTGTACTGCTAGTGATTCAGGGCCATTTTCTTGATCAAACCCCAAGCCTTATCAGCTATGAGGTCTATCAGTGAACCTTCTGAGGCTTCATCTATCATACCCTTATCTTGAATCTTCAACCCATCATAGAAGTAACGCACTAACTACTCGTCTGGTATTTGATGGTGAGGGAATCTTGACAATAGATCTTGAAAACGATTCCAATAATCGTAGAGGGACTCATCATTGTCTTATCGTGCAGAGTAAATCTCTTTTCTCATTTATAAAGTTCTGGAGGTAGGAAATTATTTTTCCAAGAATGCTTTTCTCAAATTACCCCAGCTGTGGTAGGCATTTGTCACATGTCTTAGAAGGCTCACGTACCACTCCCTTACTTTACCCTCCAAGGATAAATGAAAGACTTTCCAAAGAACTTGATCTAGAGTAGTGCCCATCAGTTTCATCCTTTAACCTCAAAATTCACATCAAAATTAGGGCAAGCAGTAGTAAAAGGATCATAATTCACATCAAAGGTAGTAGCTTCCCTAATGGTTCTCGTTCTATTATTTCTATTGTTCTCACCATCTCGTTCTTACTCCCCATTACCACCATTATCACCATTCCTAGGATGGTTGACATTCAGGTTGGGGTATTGCATATTAGCTGGGTTTTTCGCCATTATCTCTCCTTTTAATGATTCACTCTCACTGCTTAACTGGCTAGACTCCACTGAGATATTCTCCTATTCAACAAGTACTGACCTTTTTCTTTTTCTCTCTTCTCCTTTTTAATTTTTCTCAAACATCTCTCAATTTCAGGGAAACAAGGTACTTTGGTTTTTCAGGGCATGCAAAGGGAGAAAATTTAAAAGAGAATAAAAATGAACAAAATTGACTTGCAAACACACAAAGTCAATTAAAAAAGATGAGATGTGATGGATATAAGTGTATAGGTGTGAGAAAATATGTATGAAAGTATGTATGCACAGGTAAGTTGGACTTGGAGTTAGCCACGATGAAGTGGGAAATGATTTCCACAGCAAAGTAAAAGAGTTAGCCGCACCGAAAGTAAAGAGTTAGCCACAATGAACTTTCACAGATAGTGCAATTTTGGCTCTAAAATATGCAAATGTAAAATGTAACGAAGAAACCTATATCTTTGTTTGTATTTAAAGAAATTTTTATGCTATGCAAAATGAAAACTTATAATATTAACAAGTATGAAGCTAAATTATCTAGAATGCAATCAAAAAGAAAGGCTCCTAACCCCACTTAGCAATAAAATGAATGACAGAAGTTAACCTAGAGAGCCAATTTCTTGGTTCCCCACCAACGACACCATTTGATTTTAACCCTGGTTGTAAAGCCCTTGGAGGTCAAATCATAAATAATCTAAGGATTGCAATATAGGATGCAACCTCAGCTCATTTCACTTAATCAGAACCTAAAATGAATGGACCTAAGTTAACCTATATGTCATGCTAAGCAAACTAGTTGGGAAAAAGGGGGGGTTATCTTTGAAATGATTAATTAAACTGAATTAAAGTGTAAAAAGTATGTAAAATGTATTTTTGGCAATATAAAATGGAAAGATTAAAACAAGTGATCAAAGAGTGATAGAATCCTCTTGAAAATGAGCTTTGTCCATCTAGTTCAAAATTGATTTTAATGGGAGTAGAGATCACTAAGCTTCAAAATGATAAACCTTAAAGTACTCTTTAAGTCCAAGATCTTAATCAATGGGACTCCATTTCTCAAGATCCTATTAAGTGCTCTTAGTGTGTGTAGTAGGACCATCGAATGCAATAGGTTAAATGAAATCTCAATCAACTCAATATCAACCACAACCATGCAAGATAAAAGAGAATCAGGAAGATCACAAATGGACATATATGAGACTTCATATATTCAAGCTTAAATTTCTACGTCAACCAATCCAACTACACATAATAAATATCTCTGATTTGATTAAACCATAATCAAGTAGCTTAACTACAAATTACAAATCCTAGACCTAGGAATTCCTAAATCATAGCTAAAACACGGATTAAGCTACCCCCCGTTTAAGCACATTGAACTCTAGCCATCACTACATCTTCAAAAGGAAGGAAAAACGCCTAGCCACACAATACAACCGGAAGCCTCACAACTAAGAATGAATCCAAGCTACATATGGTGGAAGTTAATAGTGAAAATGGAAAAAATGAGAGAGATATGAGAAAACACGATGACAGAATGATATCTATCAGCCCCCCTCGTATTTTTGTCACTTATCCCAAAATAGGTTTTTCTTCCAAAACGGGCCCCTAGGTCGGGTTATACAGTATGTGAAAATTTTTAAAATGGTTCAGATCTAGTTATTGACTCGAAGGTTCGTTGTGACGAAACTGATTTTCCTGCGACGATCTTTAATGGTTTCGTCGCAGAGAAGTATTGACTTTGCCATGGCGAACTTTACCCGAAAGGTCTTTGCTTGATCTTGTGACTTCAGTTTCTTTGCATCCACTTTTGGCTCTCCTTCTTGACTGTCCTGCAATGAAAGTAATAGTTTGTAATATGAATTGTCCTATAAATCAAGTGAGTGCAATTGCTAAATTGATTCAATTTGACCCTCA